>CAUYRH010100440.1:0-31253 GCA_963574655.1 Perodicticus potto
TTTACACTTGGGACTAAATGTGGAACCCCCATTTCCTATGCCTAGGTCAGTTTCTTGTGAATTTCCTAGGCCTGAATTCCATGGATGGACTGTGTCCATTCATTGATACACTCATTCACCTTGCCCCCGGTGGAAGGGACTCTATTCATTTGTTTCCTGGCCAAGGAACCCACATACCTATATATACCCTGAGGCTAGAGGCCTAGAGGAGGAGACGGGGAAAGACCGGGAGAAGAACAGAGAGAGCATCTCTCTCCCCACTTGAAATCTCTCCCTCTACCAGGAGCTTTGGTGTTTTCTGTATTCTTTTCTGTAAATCAATTCTGTCTTACCACGGAGGGGGGGGGGAAATAATGTAATGAAGAATAATAAAATGCATATATTTAAAAAAAAAAGAAAAAAAGATTTATCTTTTGAATAATAGCAAGCAAATAATAATATAAGCCAAGCTTATGAAATGTATGCAAAATTATAAATTTAGCATTTATCAAATTAAAGCTACCAGAGCATTAAGCATTACACAGTGATCAGCTGGGGTTGTTATAGGAAGGGGGCGACGGACCCATTGATCACACGTTCCAGGCAGGCCTCACTCACCCACTGCCGTAGAGCAAGGATATGGCTTGTCTTTTCTTCCTAAATTTAAATTTGAGATTGATCACTTTTTTAAATAGTTTAACAGTGAATGGGTTCACATGTCCTCCAGTGATTCTGAGGCCACCACACTGTCATTTACACAGACTCACAGGACACCAGAGTGATTTTGAGGCTGCTACACTGTCATTTATACAGACTCACTGGACACCTGTCAACATTTGGCATTCTCTGTGACCCAGGCTCCCCTGAGGGTTTTTTTTGTTGTTGTTTATAAAGCCCAATATCCTGTGTGACTGGACAGGACCAGTATTCTTTTTGTTTTTTTTTTTTTTTGAGACAGAGCCTCAAGCTGTCACCCTGGATAGAGTGCTGTGGCATCATAGCTCACAGCAACCTCCAACTCCAGGGCTCAAGCGTTTCTCCTGCCTCCACCTCCCAAGTAACTGGGACTACAGGTGCTCGCCACAATGCCTGGCTATTTTTTGGTTGCAGCCGTCGTTGTTTGGCGGGCCTAGGCTGGATTCAAACCCATCAGCTCAGGTGTATGTGGCTGGTGCCTTACATGATTGAGCCACAGGCACCAAGCCAGGACCAATATTCTTGATCACAGAGTCACCACAGATCTATGGTGCGCGGCATGAGTGACAGTGTCCTGTGGCCTTCTGGGACTGTGGTGGGAGCTGTGGACACGCCTCTCATTGTACTGTGCTGTGTATAGAACATCACAAACTTTAAAAATTGGATTTGTCAACTTTTTCTCTTAAAATCTCTCCAAGGCTGCTATGAAACAGTTACGTAGGGATAAAAGGCCTTAGCTCAAGTTCAGTCATGCTTGAGAAAATAGAAACACGTGAATGTTCCCATAATAAGAAAAATCAGAATGCAGTGGGCAGCACGGGTCCAATCAAGAGCCCCTGCTCATTCCTGAACATGGAGAAGCATTTCAGCTGGGATCAGTAACAGGGAAGAATATAGTTTAGTGTTGTTCTAGAAATATATACCCTTGCAATTAACCTAGGGCCAGTTAAACCATTATTGGTTTGTGATATTAAAGGTATAAGATTATTGACAAGAAAAAATGGAAAATATAACATTTTGGTGTTTGGCTACAACATTAAAGTTTTACCCTGTTAAAATAGTACTGAATAAAAGACAAAATTTCATTCACAATAACTACCAAAAATTGTTAAATATTCAGGAGAAAATAGTCTTATAGTCACTTGTGTAAATAAATCTATTAACTGCTCTTGAAGAAGACAGTGGTCAGATGAAGTCATGATGAAAAAAAGGTCTTGACAGGTGACTTCAAGTTTTCAATTTTGATTTTGCCTAAATTAACCTAACAATGCAATGCGCTCTCAATCAAAATTTCAGAAAAGATTATTTTTAATTTTTTAACTTGGCAGCATGAATAAAAAGTTCATCTGGAAAAAACACTCAGGTAATTAAAAGAGGACAAATGTCGAATGTGGACTTTCCCTGCCGGGAGTGAACTCCTAAAATTGTGCAGGAAGAAAGCAGCGTGAGGTTCCCGAGGAGGGCACATCAGGGTCACTGGGAAGGGTGCCAGTTTGCCCTCTAACGCAGCTGGCCTTGAATGTGAGTGAGGAGAAAGAGAGTTTTTCAATAAGTATGTTGGGAGAGATTGCTAGACCTTAGAAGAGTAATTGTAAAACCTAACACTTGATTCTTTGCAAGAGAATAAATCCCATTTTAATCAAAATCAAATATTTAAAGTAATCAACATGTTCGAAAAGAATATGAATCCATGTTCACAATATTAGAGCACAAACAACCTCGCAAGTACGTTGCACGAACAAAGGTCTACTAGAGGAAAATATAAACTCATCATGTAACAACAGCAAATCAACCTGTCTGATAAGAAGCTACAACAAACTGCCCCCGGGGGTTACCCAGAGAGCAGGGCGTAGGGATTGAGTGACCAAAAAGTCACCCAGCCAGTGTGGTGCCTGTGGCTCAAAGGAGTAGGGCGCTGACCCCATAGAACGGAGGTGGTTGCTTCAAACCCAGCCCCGGCCAAAAGCTGCAAAAAAAAAAAAAAAGAAAAAAAAGAAAAAAAAAAAAAGAAAAAAGTCATCCAGCCAGGACATTTCTGAGTGTGGGAGGTCACTATTAACAAAGGGACAACAAGAACATGAACTGTAATTGTTCTCAGCAAATGCAGACATATTATTACACCTAATTTGAGAGCTTTAGTTTTCTATGTTTTGCACACACAGACATAAACATGTATTATTAATTTTTATTGCACACATATGTATATGCATTTATATAATTTCCTAATACATACACACACAAACATACGAAAAATTAAGAAGTTGTGAAATATATTTTTATATGGATTGGTTTATATTCAAAATTTATATCACTACCTGATATGGTGGGTTGAGCATTTTCTTGATTTTTTTTTTTCCACTACAATCTCAAATGTCCACCTGCCTGCCTCAGGTGAATGTTATTCACATCTTTTTTTCCCCAAACTAAAAGGAACCACTGTGGATTCAGCAAATGAATGAAAATGCAATGAAAGCACATCAGAAACTAGAAATAAATATAACAGCTAGAAGCTGATGCTTCCAGAAAGGGGGGAAGGAAGAATCCAAGACAGTTCCCAGATGAAGGACCAGGGACCAGAGTAGCAGCAGATGTCTGAGCAGCCACCGGGGAGGCAGGATGTCACGCCGCCCATCACGCTCCCGCTCCCCGGGGAGGGTGGATTCCACCCCAGAGTTCTGTTCTCAAACACTGTCATCTGTTAAGCCCCAGAAAATTCAACTTCCCTGAAAGCTTCCTAGGCTGTAGAAGAGGCTGTGCTTTCCAAATATGGTGGTGTCAACCAGACAGACGAAGCCTGGCATCAGAGGAAGAGGGTGTTGAGCATGGCAGAGAAACATGGGAAGCTCCAGGCGATGACGGGACGGGGGGACCAAGAGACTCCCAGGGAAAGAGGGACAGAGAGCGCGTGTGGTGTGCTCCACAGGTGGGAAATACCGTGAAGGCCCTTTCCCATCCTCGCCTCCTCCTAACCTTTGTTCAAAAGCGGGTTTCTTCATGAGCTCCACCCACAACCCAAACCTCACTTCCTTTGCTCACAACTCTTCTCTCCTGCCTTTTTTTCTTTCTTTTTGTTTATGGCATTTATCACCTAAAATACGCTGGTATTTAAGGAAGATATTATTAATATGAAATACATAACAAGGTATAAACAAAGATATGAATAAACCAAAAACCAAAACAAACAACAGACTTATTGTTGACTCTGTGTCGACCTCCGTGTAAACACCAGCTACCCCAGACAGGGTCCTTTCCCTGTGTATTCACTGATTTGTCCCGAGTATCAGGCACACGATCGGCAGTCAATTTATACTTGTCGAAGGAATTGATGAGCTTAATATGTCTTCTGGAGTTTATGTAAAGAAACCTAAGCAGGCTGGGTGTGGTGGCTAATGTCTGTAATCGCAACACTTTATAAGGTTGGGGCGAGATTATTGGAACCCAGGAGCTCCAGACCAGCCTGGACAACATTGCCAGATGCTGCCTCTACAAGTAATAAAACAGTTAGCCAGGCACGGTGCACACACTCGCCATCCCAGCTGCTCCAGAGGCTGAAGGGAGAGGATTGCTCGAACCCAGGAGTTCCAGATAATAGTGAAACGTGACTTGGCCACTGCCCTCCAGCCCGGGTGACAGAGCAGACCCTGTCTCAAAAAAGAACAAGACAAGGAAATCTAAGCACACAGAAGTCTAGAAATTATTAACTTTCAGACAGACCCCATTTCATACATGAGTGGGAGCAGCATCAAGCATGAAATGGTAAGTGATACTGATGGCGAAAGTGACTGCTTGGGGAATCCTCAATTAGCAGGACAGAGGAAAGGCGGTCGGTGGCAAGAGAGCTGAGTGATGTGAAGCAAAAGGGCCACATTCTCACCTGCAATCGATAGATGATCTCCAAAACCATTAGGTAGGAAATGGCTATCATGCATGGTGTTTACAATACTGGGGTAGATTCTAGAAGAGACAGCCAAAGTCACCGCACCGGTTGGTCCTGTCGGTGGAGTGGGATGGGATGGGGGGAGGAGAGCAGGATATCTCCCACTGAGCTTTACTGTACAGTATGGCCCTATGTGCATACAGTGATGACATAAAATAAAAATTAATCAAAATAATAGGTGTAAGAAGCAAAAACCTAGATTCATTTTATTTTATTTTATTCTTTTGGAGACAGTCTCACTATGTTGCCCTGGGGTAGAGTGCTGTGGTGTCACAGCTCACAGCAACCTCAAACTCCTGGGCTCAAGAGATTCTATTGCCTCATCCTGCTTCATTTTAGGACTACGAGTGCCACAGTGCCCAGCTTTTTTTTTTTTTTTCAGTCCAGACAGGGTCTTGCTCTTGCTCAGGCTGGTCTCTAACTCCTAAGTGCCGGCAATCCACCTGCCTCAGCCTCACAGAGTGCTAGGATTTCAGGGGCCCTAGATTCAGTTTAAATATTGGATTTTGAGAATTAAAACAGATTCTTCTTGCTAGTCCTCTTTTTAAATTAAGGAAATATGTAATGAATGCATCAAAGGAATTAAACAGTCCTAACTGCTGGAATTTCATTTGACTTAAAAGTAAACTCCTGCATTGAGAGGATGTGAGCAGCTGCCCCGGGAGGGAGGTCTCGTGTGGATCCCACCTTGCACTGGGTTCAGACTGAACTACACATTCCGGGCGGGCGTGGGCTACCCTTGTGCCCATTATGTTCACCTCACACAGCTGGTCAGCCTGCTGGTCATCTGCCTCCCTCTAGCACTTTCCCCCAGGGGGTCAGGGGCCAGTTCCAAACCTTCTGGAACAGTGGCAGGTATCACCATCACTGAGTGAGCATCTGCTGAATGATGGAATGTACATTGCAGTGTCCATTTAAAAATGTCACATTTAAAAATAAAATGTGTCACATTTAAAAATAAAAATTAAGAAAAAGAATTAAGAAATGTCAACCAGGCGGCTAAAAAATATAAACGGAAGTTGGTACGATAATGTTAATTTTAGACAAAATAGACTGTACTTGGAAAGTGACATTAGATGTAAGGATGCCATCAGCTGATAATCAGAACAATTCAGGTGTAAACTGGAATACTGTGTAACAGCATTCAGTGGAAGTTTAAATTATAAAGTAAAATTAGAGAAGACATTGAAAATAACCAATGTCAATGAGATTTTAATAAACTTCTCTCAGAGACAGATATACAAAATAGACAAAATTTAAACTTAACCGATTTAAATAAACAACTAAGGAATTTGATCTAATTGTCATACAAATAACCTTACTTAGAACACAAACTTCTTTATTCCCACGGGAAACAGTTACAAAAAGTCCTGTCCCTCAGCCACAAAGGAACTCTCAAAAATGCCAAAAATGAGATCATTTTAACTCTTCCTTTGATCTCAATATATGAACATTTGAAATAACAGAAAAATTACCCTGAAGCTTCCATACAGTGCAGAACCACTCTTCCAAATAGTTCATGGATCAGGGAATAAAGCAACAGTCCTTAATTGTTATCTAAAAACAACATACTGTGTCCTCCCCACACAGAAAAAGAGTCCTGATTCTGAATGAAGCTTCTGCTTTTCAGTTTTCAAAAAATGCTTCAGAAAGCACTGATTACACTTTCAGTAACTCTATGGGAACGGATATTTATAATTCCCTTTATCTGTCATCTACCTGCTTTACCTTCCTATTCTAAAGTATTCAAAGCACATGCCATGGTTGGGATTCTTGGAGGACAGTTATGCTGAGTGTGGGGGAACTTGGTAGATTTTAGAGTCAATTGCAATGAGCCCTGGAGACCAGAATAATGAAATTATTATTAAAGTTTTAGTTATTTAGCCCAAATAACCAGCTAAGTTTCCTGAAAAGCAGAAGTATTTCTAAGTTTCCAAGGTATCTTTCTGCCTTCACTCATATAGATGAAAGGTTATATATATATAAACTTGTGTGTGTGTATATATATATATATATATGTAAAACTTATATATATGAAAATCCTGGAAATATACTAAGGATAGAGCAACCAGGACGTCCTTGAATATCTGACTGGATAAATGAAACTGTGGTACCTCCAGACAATGGTCTATTATTCAGGGCTAAGCAGAAATGAGCTATAAAAAGACACAAGACTGTCCCTAAACACCTGTGACTGACCGAGAGAAGTCAGCTGGGGAAGGCTACACGCCGTGTGATTCCCACGGTACAGTGTTTACGCCGTGTGATTCCCACGGTACAGTGCTCTGGAACTTAAACTATGGAGTTACAGCTCGGTGGCTACGGGTGGGGGAGCTGGGCGGGTGGGGCACTGAGGATTTTGAGGGTGGTGACGCTGCTCTGAGTGACAGCGCATGGTGGATACCCGTCACTACACAGTTGTCCAAACCCATGCAATGTGTGGCACCAAGAACAAGCCGTCACGTACCTTATGGACTCTGGGCAAAGGTGACTTGTCACCAACTGTAACACATGGACACCTGAGGGTGGGTGTTGATGGGACCAGTGTTTGGGCTCAGGAAGTATATGGGGATTCTCTCCACTTGCTATGAATCTAAAGCTTCTGGGAAAAAATAGTACTTAAAAATAAGTAAATAAATAACACATGCACACATGCCCCCAAAACCAAACAAAGAAAAACAAACAAGTAAACAAGGAAAACCCAAAGTACAAGATATTTTACAAAACCACACACAGGGAACTCCTATGTGTGAGACGACACATTCGTGTCTAGCTAGGGACCGTCTCCAGCCCTGCTCCTTCTGCCGAGATTTCTGTGGTGACACGTCAGTAATGTATGCAAATAGCCAAATTCGTCTGGCTCATGGTTGCTTTTGTCTGTGTGCACCTGTCCCTGTCAGCAGAGGTGCATGTTAGCTAATGTCTGTACCTGCGTAAATACTTTGCAAATTCACTGTGTGGGGGTGGAGCGACATTCCTCCCAGGAGAGACGCAGTGGGACGCTGTCATTCATACCTGGGACTGCTACCTGATTAGGTGATAGCACACCGAAGCCGAAAAGGTCTCTGAAGACCCTTCCTTTTTGAGATGCCACCGTAATTCTGGTGTCCCTGATTGAAGGGAGAAGGGTTGGATGACCCTTCAATGGGGCACGGTGGTGGGGACAGGCCATCCAAGGGAGAGGAGGGTCCCTCAGGGCCCCTCCTGTAGCCGTGCTCCCTCCCAGCACAACTTGGGGGAGCACTGGGACCTGGAGCTGGAATTGGAACAGCCCCCCGAGGTTCTCCTCATGGTTACGCGATTTGCCTGCAAGTGTGCTAAAGCCCAGCAAAATCAGCACCCATCATCCCCGAGCAAAAAGAAAGGAAGAGCAGAGAAGTGCCACTCACTATCCCTCGCGGTTCGCAGTCAGGGTCTGATGTCCCTGTGGGACAGCTTCAAGAGGAATGGGTAGAAAGCTGATTTGCTAAAACTGGAAACATTCTAATACAATCCCCCGAGTTCCAGAAAACCTGTTGATACGCAGTGGGGCTGCGGGGGCACTGGCTACCCTCCGTGAGACCCAGCACAGACTGCATATGCTCGGCCCCTTCTTAAAAGTCACTCTTCTAGCCTGGGGTGGGTGGGGCTGTGAGGCCTGACCGCAGGGCCATCCTGACAGGTGCACACTCTCAGTTACACAGGCAACCAGACGACCGAACTGTGCACGGCTGCACTTTTGTGAGCAAAACCCTTTCCTATGTAGAGCCTGCCTAAGGGACCAGGCTGCCTTTTGTTCCCTCGGTAACCCGAACACTAGGAGGTGCTCAGTATTTTCAAGGCTTACATCTAAAAGAGATAAGAGACCAAAAGATGTCAAAGAAGATGCCACTGTTCCTGCTCCTGCTGCTGAGAGTGTGCATGCCTCGCTGCAGGAGAGCCCTGGCGACAGGGCGGCCGTGCTCAGCTGTATCCTCTGTCTCAGCAGCGTGTCGGCATGGGGGCATGGTTACTGAGCTGCACACCTCGGTTCTAAAAGGAACAATTCTGCTAACAGGTTTGTAGGAAACCACCAAGGTATAGGCAATTAACCACCTGGATACCAAGTGGAGGTGGGGCTCCACTTTTACAGACTCCTAAGAGGCCAAACGAAGCATTTGTTCAGGCTACGTTTTACTCAAGCTCTTATTCTGCACTCCTGGAAGAATACTGAAAAGGGCGGTAAAGAGTCCAGTTGCCATCTGGAAGCAATTCCTCTGGAAACTTCCATCCACTGTGCAGGGAAGTATTATGCTTAGACAGCTAGAGAGTGAAGATAAATGCCTCCAAGAGCCACTCCATTCAGATAAGCGAAAGGGTATAAGGAAGCGAACACTTGTGTGATTTATAATTCATGTTTCAGAACCAAGTGATAAAAACGCCTGATTCATGCGAAAATGCAGACGGAGGCGGGAGAGCCGTGGGAGGGCACGCACTTGTCTGCGGCATGGGCAGTGCGGGGGGCCCCACCTGGGAGCAGCAGGAGTGTGGGGGGCAAACCTGGCTGCCTCCAGCCCAGAGGGGCCGCTCAGAATTATTTCACCACGATGCTCCTGCTGGCTGAAGCTGTGTGGATATTTTAAGAGCTTTTCCAGCCAGGAGACTCCTGGTTTCTGACAGGCTGCACGCTGTGGACGGGTGTGACTCAGGATGTCCCATCCTCCCAACCTCCAGTAGCTTTACAGGCATCCAACATGGGGAGCTGGGGACACGACACAGGCCTCTGGTCCAGCAGGGAAGGTTTCCCTTTTCAGTGAAGTTAAAAATAAGAAGGCTGCAGATGAAATGTTAAACTGTGGGTTCTACTTCCCAATCTTTGGGGGGCCCTCCTACATGTTAACCATGAAACATGGCCCCCGCCCCCCACCGAACCTTGACACTAAAGGCAGCCACAGCCGCAGCTCTGGGGAAGGATGAGCACTTTGTATGTGCTCAGCACGGTGGCTTCGGCCTTGCCAGGCTGCTTAGAACAAAGCTGGAGATGAGACCGTGGCTCAGCGAGGGGACAGAGTCAGACCAGAAAGGGACACGCTTTCCTCATGGGAAGATTGGAACTTGAGTTTTCTGCTCACTTAATCAGGAACAAAATATTGTCAGTATCCTGGACAAGACAGAAATATGTTTTCTATTTCTGAGGAGAAACAAAGCAACATTGGAAATTAAAGTCTATGCTCCCAACTCAATTGCTAAAATAAAATAATAAAATAAACCCCCAATTCTCAAGGATCAGTCTATGTAATGCAGGCTCATTATTCTGTGTTCCATCATTGATAATTTTGTTCCACTGACTAAATAAATAACTGACGTGAATTTGTTCCTCCTTTTGGAGCAACAACAAAAGCAGCCCAGATTTCAGTGAGTGTCCGTCGCACCCGAGAGCTTGTTACGGGCTCCCCACCGTCCCCGCGGGCAGGTGCTGCCACTGTCCCGGCACAGTCCGGGTGGGAAGGCAGGGTTGGGCCGCGTAGGTGGGCAGTCAGCACCACGGCCCACAGTGTTCACCAGGCGCCAGGCCGCCACCCACACGCTGGTCCATGGACGCAGCCCACACGCTGGTCCATGGACGCAGCCCACGCCGCGCAGCCACCTCATGAAAAGATCTTCGATGAGGAGCTACGGGAGTGGCCCGGGAGATCTTGTTTCACTCTAAGATCGGAACCCACTGAGCCCCACTTGTGATCAGACTGCTGGTACTTGCTGAGGACAGAGCAAGAAAAGGGGAGACCCCCTTGTCCTCCGTAAGACCCTCCAGCTGGGAAAGAACACTGGGTCCACAGTGAGGCTGCATATTATCTCCAAGTTTCTCTCTCAAGGGACAGTGCGAACATTATAAATACGAGATAAACATATTTCTATCTTCGCTCTCCCAGGGCCGCCCCGCACAGCTCCCTCGTCAGAGTTCTTTCGGGGGGTGTCTGAGTGGGCGTGGGCTGTGTTCATGGACCAGAGAGGGAACGGCGTATGGGCGGTGGCCTCACCCCTGGTGAAATGATCTGATAACGATCTTTTGATCTTATCTGGGTGAATTTGGGGCGGCCTCAGTCCCCAATTCAGTAGCAAAGGGTCAGTCAAGGGGATGTTGGCATTGGTGTGTCCTGACAGCGTGTGGAGTGAGGGGTGGAGGAAAATGCTCCCCATCGGGACCAAGGACACCTGCAGAGTGGATCCTGGAGCACAGGTCCTGTGTGCCAAGGGTCCCGGGTGGTTCGGAGTGGTCAGGATGGGAGTGTCACCGGCGAGGTGTGTGTGATCTTGGAGAGGAGCTTAGCTGCACCAGTGGAGACCCAGTGGCCACAGTGTAAATGAGAGAGGTGGCTGATCCCATCCGGTGGAGTTGGGCTGGCAACAGCCGAGGGCAGGGGATGATGGTTCTGCCCCCAGAGGCCACAGGGACTCAGACCCCTCTGTCTTGTTATCCAGTCTGCAGCAAGGTGCCCCTGCCCACGTGCCCTGCTGTGAGGTGGGAAGAGGAAGACGAGGGGCAGCTGTCTTTTCGGGGCCTGCCAGTGGCACACACCATCATTCCCTTGGCCAGAGGGAGATGGGAGGATGGAAAGTGATGTCCAGTAGGGCATCCGAGAGAGGATACGTGAGTGGGGGAGGTGCTCCTATTAACAAAGACCAGGAGGAGAATGGACCAGAGGAACCCTTCCTGTCCATTCCTGCTGGTGGTGGGAGCCAGAGACGAATCAGGGAGAAAAGGCCAAGGGAGTGTGTGACAATAGAGAGAGACACGTGCCCGAAGGCTCGCTCCTGTGGAGGGTGACGCCATCACAACCAGCTCAGCAGCCGCTGTGGTCACCAGGCCTCCTCAGGCTCTTGGTTGTCATCCCACCATGAGTCCAGAGTGCTGCAAAGCCTCTTGCTCCTGGGCCCCTTCCAAGGCAGCCCGTGGTGAAGCCGGCGTGATAAGGATGCTTCACCTCATCACGTGGAGATGAGGAGACGTGGAGAACATACACTGGTTTTGGTGTGTGAAGGCGCCGTGCACGCAAGCAGATGCTGTGACTTCAGGCAGTGCTCGTCTCCCAGTGGCTGTGCTCTCAATAGGATTTCCCCAGAGAGCCTCCCTCAGGGCGCGGGTCCCAGAGCTTCAGTCACGACTTGCGACTGCACATATTTTCTTTTTGTCATCTTACATTTTGGGAAATTGAGGCACAAGAGGTGATACCTTTTCCCCAAGTATCACAAGCCTTGAGCTTCCTCACCTGTCCTACTGGGACCCTGGTTCATCCCTGTATCCTACGAGGGCTACTGAGGTCCCCCCGCCACTGGGATATGATGGAGGGAAACAAGGTTCCAAAGAAATTCCTCCACACAGTAAGTCTGAAAACTCCCACCAGGAACAATGATTTATCTAAAGGGACCTAAGAGACGTCGATGACAGGTGAGTGTGATGGCTGAGGGCAGGGTGGTGTCACCTGACTGAGCCAGGTTCTAATATTAGAGTTCCCTTACTGACATGGGGTAACTGCCTACCGTCTCCCTTGCAGATGGGCCAGGCTACCCAGAAACAGCAAGTGACCCTGAAGGGCGGCACCGTGCCTCCTGCTGAGTACTGTTCCCTTCAGAATTGGTGAAAAGCACAAGTCTCGGGGCACCAGGAAGAGGGGTGCACTGGAGTAAGGCTCCCTTCCCACCACCTTGGGCTGACTCCGACAGGAGCTCCAGGGAGGATGTATCCGGAGGCAGTACAGAGGTGGGAGGAAGGAAAAGCACCAAGCAGCCAACCCACAGACTGCGGGATGAGAAACCACCATGAAAGTGAACCCCCCTCTCTCCCAGCAGGAACTGAAGCAGCTGAAGGGCTGAGGCCTCCCACCCGTGTGTGCTTCCTAGTGTGGGTCCTGGAGTGTCTAAAGTCTCAAGGGGGCTTATTCGGGGGTGTTGTTCCAACTATCAGTCTATTTCTGAATGAGACTTTCTCTTACCCTGGAGAAACCTAGGCATTGGTTACTCAGGCTGGGGGTGGGTGAGTTTTCTCCAGCATTCTCTGTGGGTGGGCTGAGCAAGCCAGGCAGACTGGACTGCAAGGATGTGCCTGACCCACTAACACGCCTAGTTTAAGAAATAATCATTACTGGGCGGCACCTGTGGCTCATCGAGTGGGGCGCCAGCCCCATATACTGAAGGTGGCGGGTTCAAACCCGGCCCCGGCCGAACTGCAAAACAGAAAAATAGCCAGGCGTTGTGGTGGGCGCCTGTAGTCCCAGCTACTCGGAAGGCTGAGGCAAGAGAATCGCCTAAGCCCAGGAGTTGGGGGGGTTGCTGTGAGCTGTGTGACGCCACGGCACTCTACTAAGGGTGATAAAGTGAGACTCTGTCTCTACCAAAAAAAAAAAATTCATTACTGAGAAGGGACATGAAGAAAGGGGCTTCAAGGGGGATGGGTCGGAGCCTGACCTGCTGAACCAGGAGGTTGGAGGACATTCACCACTCAGCAGGTCTGGGCAACAAAACGGGGAAGAACGTGGGTAAGAGGCAACCTGGTAACCAGTGACCAGGAAAAAGGACAGTCCTGCTTGGAGCTGCAGAGAGGCAGAGGAAAGGCTTGCAGCCAGTTGCAGACACAGAGGAGGAAGCCGTTTATACTCTGCACGGCCTGGGCCGGTCTCTCTCTGTGTCGCCCCTTTTCATCCAGAAGAGGGACCCGCTCCCGGCTATCTCTGGAAGTGCTCTAAACTTTCTCTTTGTTTTTGAACAAAATTTCTCCTTGTTATACTGAAGCCTGTGGGAAGTGGCTTTTGCTTTCTAGCCACGCCGCCTGCGCTGCTCCAGTTTTACTCCGGTTTCCACACACTCTTACTTTTTGAACCCTCCGCACCTCAGCAAACCAGGTCAACTGGATTTGGGGAACCAGGACTTTCAACTCCCAACAATTCCAAGCCTCAAGATCTCCATGTATGCTGAGTTTTAACATTCTGCTTGATATACTTACACACAACTGGTAAGCCTAGTTTCTGCTGCATGTGAAAATCTCTCTCTCTCTGACACACGCACACATGCACACACAAGTGCTCACGTTCATTTCTTTCCGTGTACATTAGTGGTGAAGCCATAACACAGGTAGCGAGGTCTCTTGAGGAGCCAGAGGTGACTCTAGAGAATGTGGACACCAGAGTATGGACAGCAGGACTTGCATGTGGAGTGACCCCCCGTATCTCAGGAGGTCCCTCAGAGATCTGTGATGGAAAGTCACGGTGCTGTCAGTGTCAGCAATAGCACAAATTTGGACCCAGCTGTCTAGGGAACAGCTGACTGAGACTCTGTTCTCCACCAGACCTGAGCCCACCCCTCCATGAGGCTTTGACCCTGGCCTGTGAAGTCTTGAGCAAACACCAACATAGTTTCCAATGGCTCAAGGTTGCACCCCTAAAATGACGGAGCCCTCTCTCAGTGTATGCCTGAGATAGCTCATGGCCCTGGGCAGGGTTTCTATCATTCCAGCCAGCATCTGAAGATACCCTCCTGTCTTCTGGCCTCACGGTCTCCTTGGGAGGCTGGGGGCTTAACTCCTCCAAGCACTGGTTGGCAAACCCAGAGGGGTTTCACAAGAACCAAGCCACCTTCTGTCTTTTTGTAATTTTTCATTTCCCTAACTCTCCTGAGCCCCTCAGCCCTTCCTCAGAGAAGTGGCCACCATCTTATCAGCTTTGGCTGAGAGAGACCGTGTCACTGTCCCATAGGGTGATGTCACTCCTGTCGGCCCACGACTGTTGGAACCACAAATAGAACAAACAGGTCGCATGTATGGGACGCCCCCAGTCCGAGGGCTCCAACCACTCCCACGCAGATGTGCTGTGCGGGCCCCTGTCCAGGAAGCTCCTGCCCCTTCTGTGTCTTTGTGTTGTGAATTATGTGCTGGGGTCCGCACCCTCGGGTTGCCACCTACCTACTCGCTGAGGCTGCATGCCAGGAAGCCCTCAGACGGAACAGCACTTCTTACCTGGGGGGACAGGCAGCTGTTTTGCAGGACACCAGCCCCGTGACAGGGCGGGTCTTGGGGTCACAGAAGGATGTATTGACGGGAAACTTGAGGTCTCTGTAGCAGCCCCCTCTTGTCGTCATGTGCCCTGTGAGAAAGAAGGAAATGTGGATGAAGACTCACAGACACGCCCTGTGGTGAAAGGCAGCCGGGGAAATCTCTTTTAAAAAATCTTAAGAGTATGTGTATGTCTTTGTGTTAATGACCAACTGGTCAACCGATATTCCAATTTGCTGACCATAATTTTAATTTTAATTTTAATTAATTAATTAATTAATTAATTTTTGAGACAGAGTCTTGCTTTGTCCCCCTCAGAGCAACCTCAAACTCTTAGGCTCAAGTGATCCTCTTACCTCAGCCTCCCGAGTAGCTGGGACTGCAGGTGTCCCCTATAATATCCAGCTATTTTTTTTTTTGAGAGACAGGATCTCACTCTTGCTCAGGCTAGTCTTGAACTCCTGAGCTCAAGCAATCCACCTGCCTCAGCCTCCCTTAGTGCTAGGATAACAGACGTGAGCTACTGCTGCCGGCCCATAATTTTTAATTAATAAATTTCATCAGTTCTAAAAGACACATATTTTCCCTACATTTTTTTTTTTTGACACAGAATATCACTATGTTGCCCTTGGTAGAATGCCGTTGTGTCACAGCTCACAGCAACCTCAAACTCTTGGGCGTAAGAGATTCTCTTGCCTCAGCCTCCCAAGTAGCTGGGACTACAGACGCCTGCAACAATGCCCGGCTATTTTTTGTTGTTGTTGTTGCAGTTGTCATTGTTGTTCAGCTGGTCCCCGGCTGGGTTTGAAACTGCCAGCCTTGGTGTATGTGGCTGGCTCCATAACCACTGTGCTACAGGCACCGAACCCATTTCCTATATTTTAACATCTTTATCAGCATGTCTCGCAATTGATGCCATCGAATACTTGATGAAATGCATCAATACTTTTCTACTGTTTCAGAGCTAGGAACACCAATCATTTCTCAAAAGAAACACCAATATTAGATCTACCTGTCCCAGGTTTTCATTTGAGAGATGCCAACAAGAAGAGTTTCAATAAATCATCAAGGAAAGCAGATGATAAAATGCTAAGTAGCTTCTGACCAGAGAGCTCACAGAGTGAGATATTGCGGGGTCATCAAAGGTGACACTTCACAGCCACGAGGCAGGTGCTGTATGAAGGAAGCCCGGGGGGATGAAAGCTGCTTGTAATCTCAGCCTCCATCTACATCCAAGTTCTGAGGCTTCAATTAATTAAAGTTACCCCAAAGGAACTATTACCTATGCGAGGTACCAAGAATAGTCAAATTCCCAGATACAGAAATCCATGTATGGGGTCACCTGGGGTTGGGGGAGGGGAGCTGAAGGGGCTGATTGATGGACACGGGGTTTCAGTGGAGGCGACAGATGGTGGTGACGGATGCACCAAGCACAACCCTATGACGTGCTTAATGCCAAGGAGCCACGCTCTCAAACATGGTTAACGAGGCAAATCGTATGGGACACACATGTTGCCACATTAAAAGGGACCATAACTAGGTATGTACTTTGAAGAATGATCTAGAAGAGTTCATTCTGTAATGAGAAAAAATAAAAGAAAAGAATCCAAAGAATATTGATTTATTCTTTAAAATTATTTATTTATTCATTTATTTATTTTTTTCTTTTTTGTAGAGACAGAGTCTCACTTTATTACCCTAGGTAGAGTGCTATTGTCACAGCTCACAGCAACCTCCAACTCCTGGGCTTAGGCAATTCTCTTGTCTCAGCTTGCCAAGTAGCTGGGACCTCAGGCTCCCTCAGGCTCCCGCCACAACGCCTGGCTATTTTTTTGTTTTGCAGTTTGGCCGAGGCTGGGTTTGAACCTGCCACCTTTGGTATATGGGGCCAGCGCCCTACTTGATGAGCACAGGCACCACCCTATTCATTTATTTTTTGAGTCAGAGTCTCACTGTGTTGTCCCAAGCTAGAATTCAGTGACGTCATTGTAGCTCACTGCACCTTCACGTGGTCTAGGACTACAGGCCACTGCCCCTGGGTAGTCTTTCTATTTCTGGTAGAGACGAGGTCTCACTCTTGCTCAGGCTGATCTCAAACTCCTGATTTCAAACTATCCTCCTGCTATGGCCTCCCAGAGTGCTACGATTACAAGTGTGAGCCATTGTGCCTGGCCACAAATGCTGATTTAAAATGAACACAATTAAATCATATTAAGATATAGCACAATTTTGTCACTGCACGTGGAGATTCTGACGAGGGCATTGTACTATTTGCCTTCATTCCACTGTGGCCCAAGCCTTGTTGGGGCTCAGACTGGCTTCCTCAGAGTTCCTTTTACCTACATTCCTATCATCCTGTGTGTTAGCAGGGTTTACTCACAAGGGAATAAACGAGAGAGCTGCTTCAGAGGAGCAAACCAGAAGGGTGTACACACCAGGAGCAAAACTCTCTAGCTCCAGACAGTTCCATAGAAAGTCAAACACTTCATCATTTAAAGATGATATGTACCTCAATGTACATTAGAAACAAGTGTGACATTTTGGCACTGCTTTCACCATCATGAAACATTTTGACACTGTCATGAGAAATAAGGCCATTCAGGAGGGAAAGTTATATTTTTTAGAGAATCACTTTTCTTACAAGTCAAGAGGAGGACAGCTCTCCTGAGTCCCAAAGCGGGAAATTGCAGGGCATGCCTGTGGGTTTGAGCCCAACCTCCCACTTCCTGGGCTTTGGCCCTTTCAGTCTTCATAAAGGAGAAGGGGAGATTACACAGGACCCTGTGGTGTTGTAAAACCGTTCACTTCTCTGCTAAATTGACAAAATCACATGTTGCTGAGGTCAGTGGTTTGCATTTTATGCTCCCTTAGTGTAAATTTTGTAATTATTCATCCTCTATTTTAATGATGTTTGATCAGGAATGGTTTGTTTAAAAATTCAACTTTCAACCGCATGGCCCTGTGCACACCATACCACCTGAAGGGCCAGACACAACGGTGGAAAAACAACCATGGGGCGGAATCAATGGAAAAACTCTGGCAATACAAATATTCAGAGTAGACCAACCCCTCCAAGTAACAACGAGGCAGACACAGCACAAGATCTCCTGCATAGGCAAATGGCTGAGATGTCTGTCTTCACTAAATTTTGTTCATAGGGAGAGAACATGATGACTGCCTTAAGATTTGCACGCATCTAACATTCTGTACGATTACGTTTCTGCTTTTCTCTCCAGCTTACCTCGTTAAACGAGGATAAAATGGTCTAGTACAAACTTAATAGGAATATTGCAGAACCAGCAAGCAAAGCCCCAAAGCTCTTTGATAATCTTACTTGTGTATGCCTTGTGATTATATCAATTGGAATGTCTTTATTCAGCGCAGAAGTGGGTTTTTAGTCTTTGGAATAAGTTGAGTTTTCAACCTGACAATGTAGTTAAACTCAGATTCATTTTGAAATATAAATATTTTAGAGTAGGGGAAAAAATCGGTCATTTTATCGCTAAAAGAAACCATGACTCCTTGGAGAAATGATTGATTCTAGGTAGATCTGGGTCCCCAGGGCACAGGTGAGCCTGGAATCTCCTGTTGTGGGGAAAAAAAGAAAGGCATCCAAGATTGCTGAGGACATGCTAAGAAAATATAAACTAAGTTTAAATGTAGACTAATGCTAAAAAACTCCCACTGCCCAAAGATAGGAGAATTTGAGCAGGCAATACAGAATACTGACCACAGTCGGTTGAAATATATTGAATGTATAAAAATTCATGAGGTCATGAAGATAATGAAAAAAATAGAAAGTGAAAGAAAAAATTATGAAAACTTGTCATCATTAGAGGTGGCAGGTACATCCAATTAATGCTCTAAATATAATCTCATCGAGCTATATCAGTAATATCAAGGACAGAGGAATTAGCTGATTACCACAAGCTAAAAATTGGAAAAATCCAGAATGTTGGACATTTCAGAGGACCACTAACTCTGTTTCTTTTTCTTTCCTCCCTGAATAAGGTTTATTAGTACAAGTAGCATAGGAGGACCCTGGCCCTATGCAGGCAGCAGCCCAGACCACCCAGTCCTTTTGTCCTCATGCTGGCAGACAAATATCTCTCCTCTGGAGCTTCGTGGGGCCTTGGGCACCTTTGGGAGGCTGGGCTGGGCTGCAGATGAAGCCGTGGACTGAGCCTCAGTGTGATCTTTGGTCTGCAGAGCTTGAGATGCACCAGCACACTTCCCAAGCTTGGGGTGGGCAATGTAGGCAAATCCACTGAGTTTGTGGCTGGTGCCCTTTGGGATCTTAAGCTCACCCTCCGTGGGCTTTACGAGGGCCTGGATAGCTTCAGTTTGTGCACTTATGGCCTTGGCATTGCTGTCCTGCATCTTCTTCAGGCCTTTGTGAATAAGCAAATATTCACAATCCAATGGCTCAAAACATTGTTTACCTTTTTAAAAGCACACAATGGATAATGCACAAGGACATTCCCAACACACGCACCACAGACATGTGAAGGGGAAAAAGAGATCCATTGCAGTGCAAATGACACCTGCAACCACATACTAAAACTTACTTGGTCTTTTCACAAATAACTCCAGGACTTCTGCAAGGTCCTGGAGTTTCAGGGGAGAACAGACAAAATTGCTTCTTGCCCCATAGAGCTTGTAATCTATTGAAGAAGATAGACATGGAATAGACAGCACACAAGAAGCTGTGTGTTTACTGGGTGATGGGTTCCGCGGAGTGCAAATGCCCAGTGCTAGGAGAATGTAACAGGGGTGCCCTAATCTGCACTTTCCAGACAGAGGAAATGTGCTCTTGTGCAGGCCATGAGTCAGGAATAGAGACAATCTAAGTAATTATTGCAACTTTCTGCAGTTTGCTCTTTTAGTTCAAAAAGTCAATTTTCATTGGAAAGGCAAGGACTTGTTTTAAGCAGGTTTACATATGTAGCACAGTGCTGGGTTGAACGTAAGTGACTCTGAGAGGTGTCTGAACCTGGACGTGCAGGTAACACAGAGCCTGCAGAATTGTTGGAGCTTCTAGGAAAACACAAGTCACTTCTGCTAAGCTCACACATGTCTGGGCAAGTCTGGGGAACTGGCGTGGTGGCCACAGAGTCTGTTTACAATGGAGCTGAGGATGCTCCAGGGAGGGCACTCATCCAGAAGGAAAATGATCCTTGGCCTGCGGAGCTCAACCCCGGGAAAGCTCTGCCCCACGCAGGAGAGGGAATAGATTCTTCTGTGGTGCAGGGCTGCTTCCCTGACCTCTCCCCTGCCCCTGGACGCAGATCTGGCTCCTGAGCAGAGAAGGGGCCAGCTTTCTCACACCGAACATCCAGCTCAGGGGAAAGACACAAGTTGCCCCAACACAGGGCGGACGGGGCAGCCTGCTGAGACTTGCAGAACCCAGCCATGCCTAAGGAGAAGTTTCAGGGTCCAGGAGATAGGGAGAGGCAACAGCAGCTGGGCCTGATGAGCGAGGCAGGGTGACCACATAGCAGAAACGCCTGATAGGGGTGGCAAGTCTCCCCCTGGCAATTTCCAGAATTAGATGCAAGGGGCTTAGGAAGTCCGGGGTCCTACATCAGTGGAAGCTACGAAGAAGAAAGAAAAAATTGCCTCTGCAGGCTGGTGGATCCTAGGGAAATTCAGGTTACATGTAAATGGAGAAACAAGTTGGCGGGGTGGTCCAAGTCAATTTGAAAGCTCAGTAGGTTTATTTATGTTCCACTGATTTTATTCTTCTAAAACTAAGTTGAAATTAGAACCTCTTCTAATTCAGAGGCCAAATGCTTGCTTTGCAAAATGACTCTGGTGTTTTGTAGTAACTCACATGTAACTGTGAGCAGTAGAGGCTGCAGGAACAGCGAACACTGTTTTCCTTCTCTTCATAGAAGGTATTGGCTGCCGTAAGAAACACCCACTGGAGTTTTCATAAATAAAACATAGCAGAGAAACACCCAGGGGACAGATTTTCCCTCTAGTGTGAAAGGCATTAGTGTAGTCAATAGAAAAGGAAGCTGTGTGTGAAACCCAGGGTGTAGCTTAAGGTTTTTCACCCTGGGGAGCTGAAAAATGCCAAAGATTACAGATTCAGTAGTGAGATGGCAAAGTGGTCTGTCAGGAAGGGCTGTCACACGTGTTTAGTCCTTAGGCTGCCAGGTCGTTTCCACAGCGTGTATGGTTTTCCCATGTAATAAATGCATACTCCACAAAGCATAAGTAAATTCAAAATCCCATAGATTCTTTCCTTCATCTATTATTATAGACAAAGAGTAATGAAGAGTAGAAAATATAAAAGGAGCATAAACTATGTAAAGGAGATAAAAATGGGATAATTAAATAGTCATCTCTTTTAAATCAGTAGGATCAATCTTTTCCCAAATCAGAGCATCTCTCGTCTTGAGTGGAGTCCCTTGATTAGTGATATAATGCTACGGGACATCACGGGCTGGGAGGTAGAGGGCACATATGGAATTCTGGGTGTGTGTGTCCAGTGGCATGGGATTGGAGGACACAGTGGAGTCCCCCTCCCAACACACACACACATACACACACATCACGGAAGTCCCTGCGCTCAGCTGGGCCTCCCCGACTTAGTCTCAGGGAAAGGAGTCTGGTCCTAGCTGAGAGCCTGGAGATGAGTAAGCTACAAACCAGTAAGGTTTTTCAGTTACTTTAACTGGTCTGACCATTGATTTAGGACACCCTTTGTGACCTTTGATTTAGAACACTCAACTAATTCCACTCATTCTAAAAAAAACCCAACAAACAGCCAAGAGAGGTCATGTTACCGAAAAATTAATATTCTGATCCCACTCTTCTTTCTTTCATAGGAAGCCTGCTATATTATGCTTCTTTGTCTCCGAGTTACTTAAGTATAGTACTTTTGTTAGCCAGACAGTGATATAAGTGTTTGTATGTTTTAATGTTTGCTTTATTCATTTCTGAAGCTTCCATTTTTCGAGACATGTCCCAGTAGGTACATGACAGCACAGTCTTTGTATAGGTTTTTGAGTCTTCGCTATCAAACTCCCTAAGGTTTTATTTTTCTACCTGTGCCCTTCTTTAGACGTTAGTAAAAATGCCTTGTGTGCTATATGGGTTTCCTTACACTTTAAGAAAGTATTAAACAGATTGCAAAAGGAATAAAAATTCCCATCTTAATATGTTCTGAGATGGAAAAAAAGGCAGAGTTTGGCTGGTAGGAAACCTCCACAAGTATCAGGTTCTTGGCTTTAAATGAATGCCATAGGGATATTCCTGTCGTACACATTGTATTGGTGTTCCAGAAAGCTGTGAAGAATGCAACAGAACATACCGTAACACTGGCATTTGAAGGCCAAATTATTTTAGGAGCAGGAAGTCGATGATGTGGACCATCTCTGCTAAGCTTGCAGGTGTGTGACTACAGCACTGAGCCATTACTAAGAAAGGGCTGTGCTTGCTAAATATTTCCAACAACGTATCTTGCCCTCAAACACTTTGTCCAGTGACATGGCAAAATTCAGTCCAGCGTATTGGAATTTTATTCATTTATGTGGTAGGTCTTTTCAAAAGACTGAATGACTACAATTAAATCGAAGATTATGGGCTAGGTGCCATGGTTGATGCTTGTAATCCTAGCACTCTGGGAGGCTGAGGCAGGTGGATCACTTGAGCTCACAAGTTCGAGACCAGCCTGAGCAAGAGTGAGACCCCCATCTCTACTAAAAATGAAAAACTGAGGCAAGATGCTCTCTTGATCCCAAGAGTTTGAGATTGCTGTGAGCTATGATGAAGTATGACAAAGTGAGACTCTGTTTCAAAAAAATAATAATAATAATTGAAGATTATGTTCCAATCTCATTCCCTCTACTTCTGCAATACTGATCTAAGGAGCACATTTTCCTCATCCGTGAAATGGTGATGCAATTTAAGATGGCCTGGCACGTTAAGACTACTCTGGTGAGCCAATACATGGGGAAAACACATATATTGTAAAATGTTACACCCATGAATGGGATTATTGAAGACATCTTATGGAGCTTCAGTCGATAGTACTTGAAGACTAAATCACCGTTGCCAGAGAACTGTGGAGTTTTGACAACACATCATTCCATGAGTCTACCGGTGGCGGGAAATTGTCTGAGATTCTTGAGAAGCCTGTAGTGCCCTAAATGTCTAATCCAAATGGTCCAACATAAGAGATTAAAGAAACCAGAAACATATTTTCATTTTAAATAAAAGTTATGATTTTATTTTTAATTTTAGTACAACAGGAAAAATATTTTTAATGTGAAATAAGCACTTGAAAGTAACAATGTCAACACTGCTGTGATTTGCTCTGTGAGGTGTATATGGGTGGGCTTCCATATGAACTTAGGCTTTGGGGTCTCTAAGAAGCAGAATCTTCCAGTGGTTTTCAAGGTAGCAGCAAACAACCTCCTGCCTGAACGTCCCTAGACAGGCAGATCTGTTTAAAACAAACACGTCCAGGAATGCTACTAGGACTTCTGTAGCCATATTGATTTTTGTCCACTGGGAGAAAAAGCCTCCAGTGCCACCAAACATTGGGAAAATAACATCATTTAAATACATTAACACGAGTTAGGAATTTTTAATTCTGGGTTGCAAATGTGGCTGGACCCTGTCTCACGGGACCACGCTCTAATTTAACTAGTTCCTTCAAGAGGAGTTTCCTACAATGCAGTTGTGGGTTGGGGTTTCCGGTGAAAAATAATCTGATCACAAGCTTTTTGCCTGCCTGACCTCAAATCGAAGGGCCATTTTTGAGGCCTCCCCAGGCCCACTCATGGATGTGCTCCCACCATCTGTCTTGCAGCTAGTGCAACTTGCGTGTCACTTTCTTTAAAGTGTAACTCTGGAAGCCCTGCCTCTTCCGTTAGCCCTGAATTGTCATGGTATTTGACGATGAGGAAAGGAACTTGGTGATTCAACAGGTTTGTGAATATTTTTTTGACAATATGCACAGGTGGACTTAACTGGCCTCTTCAGCTATGAATTCTGCCCACAGATGTTTGCAATTGGAGAATGACCCAACAATGTTCAAGAAAATGCCATGACTGCACTGACACTTGCTTTGCGGCATCAGCGTCAAAAGCCATAGGCTCACTGATAAACAGGGACCTACCACTTCATACTGATTGTCAGAGCAAAATAAGGAACGGTGCTTCATGGGCTCTTACTCCAAAATGTATGCGCTACAGGCCAAGCATTGTGGTGCATTCTTAGCTAAATCTCTTCCCGGTGGCCATGGTTCTGAGGCACGAGGAATCAAGAGTATATAAAGGGGCAAAAGAACAACTTTAAAAAGCTGTAGGTGTCCAGGACTTCCAGCATAAACATAGGGCTCTGCTATTACCCCACTGACAGCAAAATATTTATTATTAAATACAGAACATGGAAAGACACTACATTTGACTACTAGAAAGTTCTGGGCTTTCATCATGAAATTCTGACAGTTTCTAGGTGGAAACTTCTGCAGAGAAATTCTAGAGATAGACCATATACACATAATTGCAAACTCTGAAGTCTGGGAAGCAAAGTCTATTTGTTCTTCTCCACTCCCCTAATAGCTCTCTTGAAACAGCTTTTGTCCAATCATTGTTACCCAAACAGGGAAAAAAGCCCTCAGAATGGGTGTGTAACTAACTGCTGTGTGACACAGACTAGTCTCTGGGTGTGGCTGTTCTTCCAGAATAAAGAACAGATAGTAACCCAAGCATGTTGCCTCTTCCAGGTAATCAAACAATCTGGGAATATGGCTGGACTTCTAGAACATTCTACTCCAGTATGGCTGACTTCAGGGGCTGTCGTACTCTGATGTAACAAGCGTTATCTTATAAAGATACCTATTTGATTTAAAAAAAACAAAACAAAACAATCCTGTTGGTCTCTTTAAAGGGCTCTCCTGGGTCCCTACTGCCTTTCCATTCAATGCTGTAAAAACCCACTCAGGCCAGACACATTAGTCTCCGTACACATGTAAAGAGGGAGCTGGAGAAGCAAGGAGGGCGCGATCAATCCTTTCCTTTTGCTCTAGCAGTATGCATGTAATGTGTTCGCGCCCGTCCCTTATTTTTGTAGTGTAATATGATGAGAAAAGATGAGAGTAAATTACCTGGAATAATAGCCTCAGTAGATGAGATTTCAATTTGGGACTCTGGCCTGGCATTGGATATAAATAATTCAGTAGTTGCTTCTTTCACATAAGCAAAAATATAACGTCCAGATTAACACCCCACCCCAGCTCTGTGAATAGAGCATTTCTCACTAGACTTTCATTGCAAATTCACAGACTTAAGTGGATGCTTAGACCTTGTGTATGAAGTTGTGTGTATATGTGTATGTGCATGTAAACATTTGTGTGTGTGTGTGTCCAGAGATACATCAAGAATTTGTATGAAATCAAGAATTTGGGTTTTTTGTCAATCCAAGAGTATCATTACATCATAATGGAACTGGAATGCAGTGGAAAATCTTCAATAGAGAGATAATCTATTGCAGCATAGTGGGGCAGCTGTAAAAACTTGCCTGTCCAAGTTTCTCTGGAATGTTAGTTGACAGTAAGATTATTTCTGTGGCAGTCAATTCTCTGGTAGGTTTCAGATTTGTCATGGGCTAGTGATCCAGCCTCGTATCTTGATATAATTAAAGCAGCTCAGCTGGGATGTAAAAAACAGTATCAAAGCTGTAATACCAGAATTTTTTTTCCAAGTATGTGGCTTTTTTCCTTCCATGATAAACACAGGGGATGCCTATATATATATTTATCTCATTTAAAAACTACTTATTTGACATTCAACTTGTAAACAAAAATTCTAAATTACCTTACAATGAACACAAACATGAACCTAATACCATGATGAAAAGTGCTTTGGAAACATCATGTTGAGTCTTCTTAAGGTTTCTGCTCGTTTTTTTTTTATTCTAACCTGCATTAAGAGATCTATGATAAATTACTGAATTAAATAATTAAGCAACCAGATAAGCCTTTAATGGGTCCTTCAATTAAACTCAAGTTAACTCATTGTGTGGCCTTTTCCTCGTTTTACCTATTCTGCTCATTTTCGGTGATGAGGGCAAAAAGGCTTATTGCACAGTATTACTTCTTTGCAAAGCTCAAAAATAACATTATTTGTTTCCTAAGAACCTACTGGTTGTTCTAACAGGATCTATCATTCCAGCTCATGTCAGTTTCCCCCCAATAATACATTCCTCTATCGATTGTGTCGAGACATCCTAGACTAGTCACAATAATGTAACACAAATATAACAGCTCCCTTCCCAGTTATTCCAGTCACGATGTGGTTTGCAGAGGCTTGTTCGTGGTTCAAACCATTCACACAGAATGGAATAAAACTTTATTCTTTTTAGATTCCACACATAAAACAAAATGCTGAAAAAGCCCTTGCCATCTCTGACAGAAAAGCAGAGCAGCTCTGTTTCATGAATGACAGCACAATTAAAGCTAAAATAATATAAAAATAATTTGAAAAATCCCTTTTACTGTACACTCTCAAATAAAGCAAGAAAGATAAACAACAGTTTCTTTTTCTGCTAGCCAGAAAATGTTTCTATTTATTTAGGATCTGAAGTTCAGTGTCCCCACAGTTGTGTGCATGTATGTGTGGTTAGGTGTGTATAATCTATGCAGTGTGATAGCCCCTAATCTTTCATCTAGTTTACCTAATCATTAAGCTACTTAACCAATTATAATACTATTATGTCACATTGAACAACTTCACAGTTGCTTCTTTGAAATACTAGGAACATTGACACATTTATTTGGCTTATAAAGGACTGAAATATTACAGATGATATTACCTAGCTTTTTGTTTTTTAAAAGAATATGGCTCTTAATAAATTGATTTTTGAGTTCCAGAGCTAAAGTCCCTTTTAAAAAGTTTCTGAAGCTGACTTGAAGCAGGATGGATGTCTTCTGATTTGGCTAAAGTATGGCAATTTTATGTCATTTAAAATTTGGGGGGTTAAGTCTATTGGGGCCCTCTGTTGTCAACTCTCAGCCAAACTTGCCATGAAGTGTGTTTGTTGAAGTATCTCCACTCAGCCAGCAGAGGGCACTTTAAACACCTCGACATTGCTTGGGAAGCAAATGCAGATGATGCAGAAACACAGTGTTAACCCAGTATCAGGAAGAGCCCTGCAGATTTCTTTTTGAAATTCACAAAAATATAGAAAATATACTGTCCCACAGGGTTTCATTTGGAAAATTAGGAGTATTTGTGAAGTCAAATAGGGAGGGGTTTGTATATCAGCTATGGACTTGATGGGTGGCTCACCTCTCTCTCCCGTTTCTCTCCCTTTCCCAGCTCAGGGGTGGTACTGGGCTGGGTCTTTGTTCAGATAGTACAGAATCCATTTTCCAAACATTTAGATTTGTTTTTATCTTTTCGATTCTGCATTTACTCTTCTGTTCAAAAGCCTGGGGCTACTGAACGAAAGGATATTCCTTCCTATCTTGTTTGAGAGTAGAAAGTATAGCTCAACTATCGGAAATGCTCTGGGATGGAGCTGCCCCTTTGAGATCTGGGCTGCACTGTTTCCATCGTCCCAGAAGAGCCTCGGGAAAGTATCGTGCCCCTTTTGGTTTTGGCAAACTCACTAGCCTGAAGCTATGCAGTGAATAGTTCTCTTTTTTTTTGTTTTTTTTTTAAGTGGAAATATAATTGTTTACATCTGTTTTTATAAAGGATTAAGATGATTAAGACATCTTTTCTCATGGGGCTACAATGACTAACCTTTCTTAAAAAGGCCTTAGTTTCTATTATCATTCTAGAAACACTCTTTCATTTTCATCTTTTCTATTGGCTCCAGGTTGGTGTTGATTAAAAATTAGAAAGGATTGTGTGTGTGTGTGTGTGTGTGTGTGTGTGTGTGGGTGGGTGTGCTCACACAGCTTTTAAAATAAAATTCTTTCATCCTTAGAGAAATATAACACTTAGTAAAGGTATCTTTTCATATCATGTTGCTAAGAATGGCCTTTGCTTGCCTTCTACTAGTGTCTCTCTGCCTCTGGCTCCTGTTTGCTCTCCTTTGTCATAGAGTTGACAGATAAAGAAGGGGGTGTGTCTCCCAGTAGGTGCTTTGAGATGGAGGTGCACACAGTGAGTCCTCACCCAAAAAGGGTCATAAACTTACTGGGTTCAGTCAACCTAATTATCCCTAAGCTGCCTTGGGTTTGTGTTTGCTCCTTATGTTCTGTTTTGTTTTAGCTGCACCATTTGTGATTCCTTGTGCCATTTTCTTTTGTCTGTTATTTTTCTTGATGACCCTGAGCTATGGCTTCCTCCTCAGTCCCGACACTACTCAGCCTTCGCGGTTTTCCTCATCTTGCCGATGTAGGCCTCAAAGAAGAAATGGCAGAAGAGCACAAGGTAGCTGAGGTACATGAGCGAGGACCAGAAGATGTTGTGAAAGTGAGAGTGACACTGGCCATGCTGCATCCAGGAGAAGACCAGGTAATTAACGACACAGCCCATCAGCATCTGCGTGATCTGCGACAAGGTGATGAACATGGCGAACTTCCGGGAGACTCTGAAGCCCGCGGCCCGCAAGGCGTAGTAGGAGTACATGACTGCGTGCACGCTGTAGTTCATAGTCATGAACCAACCTCCTCCGGCAACCATGTCTTTGTAGGAGTACCAGGAGTACAGGAGCACAGTGATGTGGTGATACCAGTGCAGGAAGATCAGCTTCTGCTTCCTCAGAATAATGAATATCGTATCTCCTGAAAGACCAAGAAGGGAACCAATGTACACGATGAGCCCTTGGACCACAGCTAACGATCATTTATAATTTTGCAAGAGGGCCGGCGTCTTGAGCTAGTAGTGGAGAGTCAGATGGATTGGATTAGAATCCAAGGCGGGCATTTCCTAGCTCGGTGCCCTGGGGCAAGTCACTTACCTTCACTATTTTCTAGTTTCCTCATCTATAAAATGGGGATAATTAATGATAGCAACTTGGAATTAAGTACGATAATCCACATTCCCTCTTGACACAGGCAAGTAACAAATGTTACTTTTATTTTACACAAAATCCTACTGATGGCTGATGTCAAAGGACATTACAAACAGGTGATTCTCAACTCAACCATACATTTTAGGAATTATCACCAATGGGGGTGATTCCCAAGGTGATTGGTCTCAGACCACTTATCAATCAAAAGAAACTGGCTGAAATTCAAGTGCTCAGCAGAATGCTCTTAGGCCTCTCTGGTATAGTAAAATCATAATTTTTTTTGACATATGATAGAAGGTACCCCACCCCTTGAATACATACCTTTGTGAGCTACGTTAAAAAATAAAGTCTTGACCTGGTGCCTGTAGCACAGTGGTTATGGCGCCAGCCACATACACTCAGGCTGGCGGGTACGAACCCAGCCTGGGCCATCTAAACAGTGACAACTACAACAAAAAACAGCTGGGTGTTGAGGCAGGCACCTATAGTCCCAGCTACTTGGGAGGCTGAGGCAAGAGAATTGCTTAAGCCCAAGAGTTTGAGGTTGCAAACTCTTGGCAGTAAAAAAAAAAAAAAAAAAAAAAAGGGAAATTTAAGCCAAGGGTAAAGAGAGAAGAAAGAGGAACGAAGCCATCTCCTATACACATTTGCTGAGTAGGGTAATAGGAATATTTTATACCAATGAATCATGTGAGGGGAGAGAAGAAACTGAAAATAATTTTCATTTTGAGAAATTAATTGTGAAAAAGTTTTCCAGGGTGTATTAAAATTTTTTTCTAACAATATCCCTTTGAAGCAACAGTCCACTGCTTCTAAGGTAGGGAATTTATATTACAGAAGCCAGGTTCCTGGTCAGGTGGGTCGAGGTTGCATAATGGTTCCCTGAAAAGTCTAGGGACTCTGAAAAATACACTGTAAAACATTTATATTACATAAAAATGGACAAAGAGCAAGCCCAATCCTATTAACGAGTCAGAGAATGAGGGAAGAGACACTGGCCTGTGGAGCAGAGACAGGTTTATACAGGTAAGTGCTTCTTTCTTTTCTCCTACCTCTGTGGTCATCTGACATGGGAAAAACAAACATCGTTCATGAACTTCAGCAGACTCAAATTTGACTTCTTTTATTTCTTTTATTTTTTTTTTAGAGACAAAGTCTCATTTTATTGCCCTCCAACTCCTGGGCTTAGGTGATTCTCTTGTCTCAGCCTCCCGAGCAGCGGGGACTATAGGCGCCCGCCACAACACCCGGCTATGTTTTGTTGCAGTTTGGCAGGGGCTGGGTTTGAACCCACCACCCTCGGTAGATGGGGCCGGCACCCTACTCACTGAGCGTTACCCTAAATTTGACTTCTTGTGTAACAACAAGAAGTAGAAAGGTCCTATTTCTTTTACAATGTCATTAAGTGCAAAGGGAACTAGGACTTCTCCTTGTCTTGACCCGCCTATACTTCAGAGATGGCCCCAAACACTCAGCACTGGGCTAGGTCTAGAAGTGCTGAGTGGTGGAAAGACTTGGAAGGTTCTGGTGGCTGTGCCTGGAATACTACAGGCGGTGCCTCATTCCATTCATCAGTCGACACTAGTTCATGTCCCTACTGAATTGTTAAACATTATTACCTCATCCATGTGTTAAAAGCAGAAAAAGTTGCCATATTTCTGAATCTATTATAAAGTTTTCACTGAAGTCCTCTTCTCTCTTGCAAGATGTCCCATTTTTATTATAAATGTCAGACAGGCTGATAAAGACAGATGGTGATGTAACTCCCGTGTGGACACTTAAAGGACAAAACGAGTATCAGGAAACACAGGGTCCACCGCTGCGTGTTAAAGTGCTATTGTGGCGTGCCCGTCAGAGGTCCACCATTTCTGTGTAAGTATTATTTGGTGCCTCCCTTCCCTCTGTGGACTATAATGTAAACACAATAATTCCAGCCTACCTTTACTTACAGTGGAAATAAGGCAGATGTCCAAGAATTGTATGTTAAAGGCAAATTTAGTCATTGGTAATTGAGATTTTTTTATGAGTCTCTTAGCATTAATTAAAATATAAATCCCACACAATATCCAAACACATTGGAATAAATGTTACTTACCGGAAAGTAATAAGCATTTTTCTTCTTACCTAGAAGATTTAATTCAACTCTATCTTCATTTTTACATTAAAACGTTACTGTCTAAAGAATGGTTAATACAGAGCATATTAGAGTGGGCTCAGATCGGGTGAGCGTGGAGCCCACAGACCTGGAGCTTAGAGATGCCTTGTGCTTTTCCTGTCTGGAGGCTGGGAGAGGGGATCTAAGACACGCTAAGTGTTTCTAGTTATTTGGGGGAGCCGTTTGGGGTGATAAGAGAGTGTCATGAAATCTTGATGACGAAATTAATTTGAATTCACTTAATATACTTTAGGGCTCAGAGCCTGTGGCTCAAGCGGTTAAGGTGCCAACCACCTATGCCTGAGCTGGTGGGTTCAAATCCAGCCCAGGCCCGCCAGACAACAATGACGGCTGCAACCACAAAATAGCTGGGCGTTGTGGGGGCGCCTGTAGTCCCAGCTACTTGGGAGGCGGAGGCAGGAGATTGTTTGAGGCCAGGAGGTAGAGGTTGCTGTGAGCTGTGATGCCACAGCTCTCTACCCAGGGCGACAGCTTGAGGCTCT
>CAUYRH010100448.1:0-10690 GCA_963574655.1 Perodicticus potto
GTGAGATGCTGTTTGGGAGGGGCCATGTCAGTATCTGCCAAGTCTTGAGGTCTGAAAACTTTAACTGGGATTTAGACATTGTTTGCCAAACTAAGTGAGCTCAGAAGTCTTTTGGCATGTACAATCTGAGCCTCTTATAGAGCTGGTGTCCCAGCAGGCACCCAGACGTGCTGGTAAGGAAGGACAGCCAGGCCAGGCCAGTAGAGACCTGGCAGTCCTGGCCATGGCTTTACCTTTATCCAAATGTGTGGCCTCGGAAAACTCCATTATTTCTCAGTTTCTCTGGGAAAAATAAGCTCCTTAGATTATATTAGCATCACCCATACTAGTATTTTCTTGGTAGCAGACAGGTGATGATCTCTGGAGGCACGCGAAGTGAACGATTTTCGTTTGAATAGTCGCGCATTTGTTTTAAGGTGTCTTAGGAAAAAATACAGCCAGCACATTACACCTGTGATTTCAGAGATAAAAAATGTTATTCAGGTGAAAACATGGAGGTCTACTTGGGAAAGCCTTCAAAGTAAGTAATAAAGTAAGTAATAAAGTAACACGGAATGGAAGAAATGTGCCAACAACTCAATTCTGGGACAACGCTGGCCTCGGCAATCTCTGCGATTCTCTTGCCCTTCACTCCTGTGAATCTTCACTTAGCAGGTGTGCTAAGTGTGACCGTTTCTCTTCCATCTTGCCCTAGGAGCTCTTCCCAGCGGCCTCTTGTGCAGAGCCCATTGGGGTGAGGGAGCCCTGGTTGAGGTCCAAGCAGACGGGCCTCTCCCATCTGGTCTGCCCCCTTCCTGCCAGGTTCTAGCCCTCGCTTCTCCATCTGCAAGGTGCAAACTGCCACAGCCTTGTCTTCCGGGCTACTGCAAGATACTAAGTTCATAATCGTGAACATGTTTTGTAAGCTGTAAAGAGTGGTGCACACACAAAGGTTTATGGCAATTTATTTCTCTGAACATGACGTCCTGGGCCAGCAGATTTGCTCCAAGGAGGTCTGTGTGCATTTGTCCCAGGGTGGTCTTCAGGAGATCTGGCATTTGGGTCCCTCACATCTTCTGAGGCCTGATCCTATGCAGGGGAATTTCCCATGTGTTCGTTCTCACTGTGACAGTGAGTAGGGCTTGCGTTGTTTTTCCTCCCCACATCACAGGGTCCGGACCGGCGATCCAGCCTCCTAAATCAGTGGGGGGCAGTGGTGGTGTTGGGGGTAGGGAGAGATACCTAGAAAGGCAACAAAGGGCCAAGGAAGCGAGGATTGCTTGCAAACAGTGATCACGATATGTAATATTTATTGACTATTCACCGCATGCTCAGAACTTCATGCTGCTATTTTGCTTAATTCTTACAACAGCTTTGTAATTTGCTGTTTTGCACATGAAGAAATTGGGTCTTTGGTAGATAAAATAACTTGTCAAAGATTGCACAGCACCTGAGTAGTTGCCTTAGCCAACTCTCACCATGTAACAGACAAATAGCCGCAGTGGTTTGGTTACGGTTCGGCTGACCTGGGCTGGGCTCAGCTGGGCTTGGCTCCCCAGTGTATGTTTTTAGGGCAGTGACAGGAGAACGAGAGGCAAGCCTTCTACCGCAATCACGCCTGAAGTCTCTGCTTGTGTTACAGTGGCTAACATCCCATTGGCCAAAGCAAGTCATATGGCTAGGCCCAAAGTTAAAGGATCAAGGAAGCAGATTCTGCCTGTCGATGTTGGGGAGGAACATGAAGTTACCCCACATCCACTGCCAAATCTTAGCGGAGAAGTAACTGCCATGACTTGAGAAAGTCTGAGTTTCCAGCCGGGTGTGGTGTGCCTCTTCTAAGTGGCTGGTCCACCCACAGCACTGATGCAGGCTAGGCAGACTCTGAGTGCACAACCTCATCCCCGAACTGCTCATAATATCTCTTCCCCCCCCCTATTGCCTGGGAACAGACAACTCTTTGGGGTCCAGCTCTGCCGTTCTACAACCTCTCCCATCCTGTTTCATCTCTCCGTTTTGGCACTTGCTCGACTTTCCTAAATACAGCCTGAGCTCTTTGAAGATACCTTCCCACTTCCCCACCACCACCATACACGAAGGAAGCAGACTTTCCCAGCCCGTCACAACAAGCTGTTGTGTACAGTTGCACAGGATGTGCACTGCACAAAGGCTCCTAGCTGGGGGCTAAAACTCAGCCCGTACACTGTATACCAAACACCATGCGTTAGTATGGGGTTATACCTGCCCAGAAACCTTCTCTTCACACAAGATGCCATTGGCTGGCCAAACAATGTTACAGTTACTGATTAGCAGAGGGGACAGCTTTTTATGCTACTTATGGAGATGCTATACAGGTTAGCATTAGCCCAGCCACACTAGAATTTAAAAGACTCAGTTTCAAGTTCTGGTTTGTATAAACTTTGAGACATAGAAAAAGAAGCATGATCTTTCTAAACTGCCTCAGTTTCCTTGAAAGTCATCCCAATCATAACAAGGGGGGTGGGGCTACACCATTGGGACCTCTAATGGGACAGAGAAAAAGCAAATTCCAGCCATCTCTGATTTTGAAGGTAAAAGACGCCACTACAGTCTCGTTATTTTCCTGAGAATGATGGTTGACTTAGCTTGCTTCGTTCGGAGAGCTCAGATTCAAGAGGATTGAGAGACAAAGAGAAAGAAAGAGGTGGTTTGATTTGGTTTTATGTTTGTTTTAGGAAGTCTTGCAAGTTTCCGTGGCCTTTTTGCTGCTGCCGCTGTTGATTGAGATAATTCAAGAGCGTTATGTATTCATTAGGTGAATTTTCTGGACTCTGAATTCAAAGGTTTAATTTCCCTTCTCACATTCTTTACCCCTGTCTCTTATTCTCCCTCGAATATTTGTTACAGTTGCATTTTTAAACCATTTACTGTCTAGAGGGTAAGTGGAATGACACAGCTCATAATGGGCAAATAAATGGGAACTAAGCTCGTCAGCTCGAGTGGAATGAATTACTGTCCCCAGCAAAGCTCAGCGACTGGGCGACGGGAGGGCTCCAGCAGGTACCACACTGGAGTGGCCAGAGTCACACTTACTGCGATTTATCAAAGAGCCCTTGAAAGCTCCTCAGAGGCTTTCAATAGGCATGAAAGGAGGCTTCGTGGCACTTGGGCACTGGCAGAACAGAGCGATTAGCGGGCTCAAATGCGTGACCCTGTGTGCTGTTTCCGGACGAGAAAAGCCGGAAATCTTCAAAGGCACTCAAGAGAGATGGCCGAGTGGGGCAGCTCCAAGGAGACTTGGAGGCAAGAAGCAAGATGAAGCAAGGAAGCAGGGGGGTCCAGGCACTGATGAAGAGGGGGACACAGAGAGGATGCAGAAGTGTGGGGGCATTCTTTGGCCAAATGGGATAGCCCCTGAGTGGGAGGCGAGTTGGTCAAGGTTACCTGGCACAGATCTGTCCACCCGCAGCCATCCAGAAAAGTCCCCTGCCCTGTATTCTCTATTTGCTTGAGGCAGTGCCTAACATGCCCCATTAGAGACGATCCCTTGAGGATAAGCAGCATTTGACCCCCAGCGTGCTTTTTAGGTTAGAAATTCCCATGAAAGGCACAGCATAGGCATCAAGGCCAAGTGTAAATGAATCCTCGGTAGTATGGGGACAACCTGCAAGTCCCTTTCTTTCGCACAACCTGATGCCACCCCACTAGCGAAGGATGTCTCGACCTTGGTTATAGAGGCAGTTTGGACAGGATAATTCCTTACCAGGAGAGGGAAGAAGCTGTCCCGTGCATTGCAAAAACTTTGTAGCACCTCTGATCTCTACCGACCACATGCCAGTGGCACCCCCCCACCCAGCCCTAAGTCACGCAATCAAAAACGTGTCCTCCATTTCCAAATGGAACCACTGCTTTAGTGTAAACACCTCTCAGAGTGTATTGGATGCTAAAATTATGTTGTGGATCTGTTGCCTTGCTTTTTAATTTTTTTAAGTAAAAATTCAATTTTAGTTGAATTTAAGAGAAAAAGAAATAAGGAAACTGGGGGAGATGCTAAACTTCCAGCTGCGTGTTCATTTCCTACAAGACCTCTTTATTCTAACAAGAGCTATTTAAAGTCAAAGGGTAAAGATACTAAAAACATTAAGAGGTTAGAGTCATTTTTTTTTAAGCTACAGATTTCAACTTTACATGGTACCTATTAACTGCCCGACCACTTATCCTCCTCATTTACTATGGGGTGAATTATATCCCCCAACGTTGTATGTTAAAATTCCAGGTATTTTCTAACCAAATCCATTTCTTGGGCTATAAGGCACTTGGTCCTCAGCTTTGCACGCTGAAAAAGCCAACATCAGGCTGTCCCAGGCTCCCTGCACTAAGCCAGGGAATCACTGCACACTCCCCCTCCCCCACCAGCTCAGCACACACTCACTCGGTGAGGAATTCAGATCCCAGATAAAGAAAACCATCTCTGTCACGATGTCTCTCCTTCTGTACTGAGGACTCACACAGACCTGCACAGCCATCCCCTCCTTCTATCTGAACACCCCATCCTCAGTGCTGGTCTCTCCAAGCTAAAGCCTTCCAGGAGGTAAACCCTATTCCCCGGGAAATCAGATCCTGCCTGAAGTTGGTGAGCTCCTTCCACCTGCCGCACTTTATTCCAAGTACAAGAGAGATGGTTTGCAGATGTAGACATGTCCTTGCTCCAAAGAAATTAAAGTTTACTTATTGACAGTTGTTTTACATAGACTTTTAAGGAAGAGGATTATAGAAAAATGACTTTACTGTATTTAGCTAGAAGCCTGTGTTCATTTAAAAGGTCATTATTATGATTACTATTATTGTTATAACATTTGACTGCAAAAGAATTATGTTCACTTTTCAAGATAGAAAACAGCATAAAGAAGAAATCTGTCCTCCCATCACCCAGAGAGAGACTGGCAACATCTGGGTACCTCTTTCCACGTGACACCGGACCCCAGAAAGGGCAGCAGGGACCTGGGAGGGAACCAGCACTGGACACCCAAGCCAGGCACTGCCAGTTCCCTTCGGCCAGGGGAAAGGTGTCTTGTCGCGCCTTCTCTGTGTTGCAGATAAGAATGATTTTGAAAAAGAAGAACATTTCAGGTACTAAAATAATCCATCTACATACATTAAATAAACTACTCCCCACAATGACACCATAAAGTGGGCCTCATTATTATCATGCCTGTGTTATAGATGAGGGCACTGAGGCTCAGAGATGTTACAGGCACAGCTGGGAGGTGGCAGGAAGCACAGACATTAGTCATTACCCTGCCCCGTCCCCAAAGCCGTTGACATAGTACTTTGTCCATAGTAGGCGTTTAAAGACTATTGGGCTAAATTTCACTGCAAGTTAAATCCCTTCCTCAGTAGGAGGAGTTGGAGGCAGGAATGTTTGTTTGGAGAATAAAAATTACAACTCACAACCATTAGGATGACTACTATATAAAAACAAAAAGTAGGCTCGGCGCCTGTGGCTCAATATGCTAAGGTACCAGCCATATACACCTGAGCTGGCGGGTTCAAATCCAGCCCGGGCCTGCCAAACACAATGACGGCTGCAACCAAAAAATAGCCGGGCGTTGTGGTGGGCGCCTGCAGTCCCAGCTACTTGGGAGGCAGAGGCAGGAGACTCGCTTGAGCCCAGGAGTTGGAGGTTGCTGTGAGCTGTGATGCCGCAGCACTCTAGCCAGAGTGACAGCTTGAGGCTCTGTCTCAAAAAAAAAAAAAAAAAGTGACAGAAAGTAACAAGTGCTGTGAGAAGGTGGAGAAACTGGAGCGCTTGTACATTGCTGGGAGGAGTATAAAATGATGCAGTGGCAGTTCCTCAAAACATTAAACATAGAATAACCACATGACCTAAAAATGCCACTTCCAGGGAAATAAAGAGGAATTAAAAGCAAAATCTCAAAAGCTATCTGTACATACACGTTCATAGCAGTATGCTTCCCAACAGCCAAAAGATGAGAGCAACTCACGCATCCATCAGTAGATCGGGGTAAACAAAACGTGGTATAGCCATCCGATGGAATATTATTCAGCCTTTGAAAGGAAGGATATTGTGATACGTGGTACAACAGGGGTGAACCTGGAGGACATAATGATAAGTGAAACAAGCCACTCGCCAAAGGACAAACACTGCAGGGCTCCACTTGTATGGGGTACCTAGAGCCCTCAAATTCATAGAAGTGGAAAGTAGAACTGTGGTTGTCAGGGCTGGCATGGTGGGAGGGCGACGGTGAGGAACGGGGAGTTAGTGTTTAAGGGGCACAGAGTTTCAGTTTGGGAAATGAAAAATGTTCTGTGGGCGAAAGGTGAGGATGGTTACACAGCAGTTAGAATACACTTCATGCTGTTGAACTGTACACTTAAAATGGTTAAGATACTGCATTTTATGATCTGTAAATTTTTACACACTTTAAAAGTAAGAAAGAAGAAGAAAAACTAGATCAATGACTGGAGAGAAAACTGAAGCCACGAGAGAAGACAGGGCGAGAGCCCCAAGGATGCCCTGGGTACTTTCTAGGTGTTGGGCCCCAGACTGGGGGCCTAAGGTGGGTCCGAACCCTCCTCGCTCCCTTGGAGTTCGCAGGACACTGCAGAACCCGGGTGAATGACACTGCAGTCATCAGGAGAACGGACCAACAGAACATGGTCGTGCGGCTTCAAGGCAAAGAGTTGGAGTGGGTAGGAAGTTATTCAGAGACAAAGCGCCCTGTGCCCTGTGGCTTTGGAATTTAGATTGGCGAGGCCTGGGAGGAAGAAGAGAGATAATTCAAACTGATGTAGTTCATAATCTTCCAGAGGGCTCACTAGGCACTCTGCACTCTAATTCAAGTGTCATATGTGAAGTTCACAGTCATTCACACCTGCTGGGAGGGCAAATGTGACTTCAGCAGGAGCTGGTGTTGCTTCCTGCTAGACCCAGAATTGCCTTATATGTTTCTCACCCATGCTATTGTTTATTCATTCACTCAGAAGGGACCCATTGATTCATTCATTTGTTCCTCATTTATATAAATACAAGAGTAAGAGAAAGCACTTAACCATTTTCACACATTGTGGAAAGTCTGGGAAGCAAAGCAGACACAGTCCGTCCCTTGCACTGCCGGGAAGATGCAGGCATTCATCAGGAAACTACACAAAGAAACTTAAATTGTGACTGTGACAAGGGCTGTACCCGAGGGGCCCAGGGTGAAGGGAGAGCTTCCAAGTGGAGATGATCTTCTCAGGCTATAGGAAAACCTTCCAGGAGGAGATGAGCCTGGAGCCCAAACCTGGAGGATGAGCAGAGAAAGAAACATCCAGGCAGAAGGAGAAACGTGTGCAAAGGCCCTGCGGTAGGAGGGAACACACAAAGACAAGGTGGTAAAGGGCAGGTGCAGGGGGACGGGGGAGGGGGTCAGCCTGCAAGCTGAAGAGCTGCACGGGGAAGCTGTGTTTTGATAGACAGCAATGCCTCGAACCCCTACTGGGAGTAGTAGGCAGCATGGCAGTCTTGGGATACAGAGAGGTGATATGCAAGGCCGCCCAAGTGGCATACAGTACATGCAGAGATGCCCAGGGCTGGGGGTGAGTCTGGAGGAGCCAGGAAATCCACCCACCTGGGGTAGAAACTGTGGCCAGCCATTGTAACCCAGCCTTCTCTCATAGCCCCTGTGGCCTTTGGTGCTGTTTGCCTTGAGTTCCCTCAACTCCAGGGGCCTGCCGGGATCAGCTCCCCTCTCCTCTCTTCCACTGTTGCTAGAACTAGCCGAGGATATGCAAGGGTTCCAGCATGTTCTCCATGTCAGAGCTCTGCCTTGCCCACCCAGCTGCACAGCGGGTCTCACCTCCTACTTTCCTGAGAACACGTGACCCCCAGGCCTGAGTCCCCTCCTTTCTTCTCACAACGACTTGTCTCCAGGTCTCTCTCTTCATCCCACCTGCCCAGGCTGACAAGACGTCCTTTTGTCCCAAGCTGATACTTACCGTACTTCAGTTTTGAGATGAACACTTGTTAAAAATATTTTAACATGGGGCGGCACCTGTGGTTCAGTGAGTAGGGCGCCAGCCCCATATGCCAGAGGTGGGCCAGCCCTGGCCAAAAACTGCAAAAAATATTTTAACATGGTTGAAATTTGGATTCATATTGCCCAGGAGTAAGCCTGATACGCTTGGTGTTACCTGCCCATGGCCAAGTTTGCCCAAGGGCATTACTGATGACAAGAAAATCCTAAGAACAGTCATGTAGCGTTCTTTTAAGAAAACGCAGACATTAATGACTGAGTTCAGAAAGTTGGTCTCTGAATATAAAGAAAGTTCAGGAATACCTCTCCCAAGTTTAAGTATATTTTCCCTTTTACATAGGCAGGAGTTATCTATGATAAAAATTTATGTTTATATAGTACGAAACAGCACTTCCACTAAGTCTGAAATAAAAATTCCAAACGATTGAAGAAGCATCGTCCATATTTTACTTGGCAATGACTTTTACTTTCTCAGTACATAAAATCATGTTACATTTTACCATTGATGGAGTCAATGAAATTCAATAAAATGCAGTGATAAATGTCAACACTGTCACCTCCTCCCTCCTCCCTCTCCCCCTAACATGTAGAGGATAGCCTCTGTCCAGTCTTAAGCATCTTGCTAGAGCTTAATAAAAACTTCTAGAATCGACCTGGATGAACAGCCAAACACCTCCAAGTGATAATCACGCTGTCCGATATCGGAGAGAAGGAAGATATGTTTAGGACATTCAGAAAATAAATTATCGACTGAACACACAGGAGGAAGTCCCAGTCAATACCGGAGGATAATTTATTGAAATATTAATTAAGAGTCCGTTCCCCCTTTACCTTTCTCTCCAAGCAGGTGGGCGGGCTTTGTAATGCTCGGCCTCTGGAATTTTACCAGGGCTGCACACAGCAATCACTTGAAATTAAAGGCTTTTCTTTTTTATTCTTTTTAAATTTTATTCATAGGATTTATTGCTTTGTTTATTTATGTTGTGCTTTTTTAAAAGGTGATATCATTGCAGAGATAAGATCAAGTTCATTGAGGCTGGCAGAGGGTGCCTCAGACAGCCTTAACTTGGGAAGGGGTAAGCTGGCCTGAGACTAAGGGAGGGGTTTGTAGAGACTGCTGTTCCCTGACACGTGCAACACCTTTGTAGGGCCTGGAAGCCCCACCTGACCTGTCTCCAGAGACTGAGCCCCAGATCTATAGCTCTTGGCCTCCCCAAAGGATCCTGTGTCTTGTGCATGAAAAAGGGGCATTATGGCCTTATAGCCTAAGGGGCCACGTGGGCTGGGACAGGAGGGGCCTTTGAACTGCAAGGAACTAAATATCAGCCTTTCTTAGGAGGTGGAATGGACAATTCCATTTATTTCCAACTTTCCATGTCCTGCCAACCAGGCTGCATGAGTCCTCAAGTTAGAAATAAAATGAAAAATTATGCTATTTGTTACACACTTGTGCTTGTAATCCGACATCTATACTGGAAGACACCAGGAAAACGATCCCCCATGGCTTGGGCAGCTAACATGCCACGTCATTCCCTGATCTTGGAGCCAGAGTCCCTGGAAGTCGCAGATACTATCGCTATGTCCCCAGACCCAGGAGACACGGGCTGGGAGCTTCTGTCACAGGCCAAAAGGCCGCTGCCCTCCACGTCATGATGAAGACAGCTTTAATGGGCTCAGAGTCACGTGTTCCTCAAAGGCCAGCCCCCCCGCCCCAGGCTGTTTGAAAACTCCTCTCCAAAGCAGCTTCCCTTGAAGAGAGTTGCTACACAATCATTACAAATTGATTGCAAAAGAGCTAACAATCATGATTAAATCATTAAATTCTTGTCTACGCTTCAGAGAGCGGTGAGAAAATTAACTTCCCACCAACCTAATTTTTTCCTGAACATGAAATAATGATTTTCTGCCCGTCTAATTACAAAGCCAACATCTGATCAAGCCAGCATCCAGAGGGGATTATCGCATGCACAAGTATTAGACCTCATTACCAGCTTGAGTGCAAAATTATTACATCTTGTAATTGGATGGTGAGATTTATATACAGATCGGCCCGGTTTCTGTAAGATTGTAATTACAAGCTTCGTTGGTTAGCTACTTATCACTCAGCACAGAAGAGAGGAAAATAAGCAACAGAAAAGGCATTTCATTAACCCATAACCCTATCAAGGGAAAGCCACTGTAACACCCATGTCTGCATTAGGGAGAACAGCTAAATTCACAGATGAAACAATTTATTATACTCTTTGCAAATGGGATTGCATTTTGTTTAACCCCTAATGAACTCCTTGGGTAAAGTGTCTGAACAAACCATTCATTTTATAGACAACTAGGTTCAATACAGTAATTATAAGGGGTAACTGACTGAGATAAATGCTCACCTGCTTAGAGGCTGTTGATTACAGGCACAATTGCTGGGTGCTGGGCACCCGTGCAGAGGGCCTGAGGCTGGCACAGACCTTGGCTTTCCCGGGGAGCTGCTGGAGGCGGCGGATCCCGCATGGTAAATCTACCCCACTCAGAGAAAACGCCAGGCGTTCCTTGTCAAGCTTGGCTGGAACGGGTGAGGTTTAATAAAGCTGCAAGGGCGATGCAGTTTAACAATTTTAGAGGCACCAGTGTGGAACGCAGAAATTCAAATACAGGCTGATGAAGCCTCCTCACACGCTCCAGATGCACGACCTAAATTAAATGTTACCTTT
>CAUYRH010100451.1:0-10921 GCA_963574655.1 Perodicticus potto
GTCAGCTAGTTTACCTTTAAGTCAGCCATTGATAAATTTCTTAACTGAAAATGTTTCCAGCCTTTCCTGAAACTCTGGCTTACTGGGTACAACAATACCTTGCTGAGTCTGTAAACACTCTGGGGAAGTAAATGGTCATAAAAGAAGTTATGACAAGACCCAGAATAGATATATTTTCTAGGTCGTTTCCTGCCCATTAAACTGAGAAAGCAGATAGATACCCATTGTGGAAGTTAGCATATGGCTGGGGCAGAGACCAAGGGAACAGCTCCAGCCCTGAGATATGGGCAGGGAAACTTAACACCCCTTATTGCAGAGGAAAATCCTCTGTGGTGATGATGAGAGGAAAAAGCCTCTCTCCCATCGATTCCTCAGAGGAGATTAACACCAGTGGTGTTTTACTCCACAGTGAGCTAGCAGAGCTTAACACCTCCCTAGGAATCTGTGTGTGTGACTCTAGACAGGCATAAGACTCAAGTTTCAGATGCCCCCAAACTGCTCAAATCCTTAAAGTTAATAATAATAACAACAGGAACTGAAAGCTCACTCAAAGAAACTATTGGCATCTTTGTTCCCTCCCTCAGCTTACCACCTGGGCAAAGAGGGTTCAATAAAAGCTGTGTGGAACAAAGCATCAGGGCCACTCACCAGAGCCCATGAACAGGCGGTGGTCCCCTGAGTTCCCACCTTTGAAAATTCTATTCTGTGTCTCATGTCTCTTTCTTTATCATCATTCCTAACTTTATATTTCTTCAGTTGGTCATGCCAGTTCCACAGGTCTTAGCGGACTCTGCCCGTGGGGCAGGACCCTGACATTTGGTGCCCAACACAGTGCTCCACACTTGGAACCCACTGACAGAACAGTACACTGCAGATGGTTGAATTATATGGTATATAAATAAATATGTGCTTTATGCTGTTGCAGTTGAGACCACTGGCAGTCAGCCTGTGATTTCTTCCACTTCCTCATCCCCTTATGGAGAATCATGTTTTATCCCAACTGTCACTCATCTGGCCTTCTAATAGTTCTGTAAGCTCAAAACTCTTTCATCAAACTATTCTTGCTTTAAATGGACTGGCTTATATTTTATTGAAAATACTGATGTGATTTTTGCTATAGAAGTCCAGGTTGGAAACAGGAATTAGTCATCTGGCCTCATTATATTGGAAAGTCACAGTGACCTCAGCAACAGAGGAAATGGACTGCTGAATGCTAATAGACCCTGGGACCAGAAACAAACTGTTAATTAATTTATTACACAAATTTCTTACATTTATGTTTACCTGGATGGAGTTGTAAGACATTCTGCTTAGTATCTCAAGAATGGACAAAAAAATGTCCAATGTACTCAATACTAATATGAAATCAACATGTAAATAAGTACACACCCATAAAAATGATAAAAACACAAATATAATCCAGCAAAGGGGAGGGGAGAGGAAAGAAAAGGGAGGGGAGAGGAAGATTGCTGGCTGAGGGAGGGCCATGGGCAAGATCCTGCCTAATGTTCACAAAGTGAGGGTGTGCAGCACACCCCTGGGTGAAAGGCTCAACTACAATTTTAACTCTACCTTGGAAATGAGAACAATGTAACCTCAAAATTTGCACCCTCATAGTAATTTGAAATAAATAAAAATAAAACAATTATTAAAAGCCAAGACAAGGCAGGCAGATAAAAATTGGAATAAAATCCCAGCTCTTCAATGCAAAGATACAGAAATATATCCACAAGACTCTTAATTCACTCTTTCTCATATCTTCCTACCACCTTCTTCCCTCTCTCTAATATAAAACAACTTATACTTTTTCATCCTACCAAAAATAAATTATACCCACGAGAAACAACAGCAAACAGGTAACCATGACCTCCCCAAAGGACAAAGTCACAATCCAGTGATGGACTCTAATGAGACAGTGACTTGTGAGCTCTCCAACCAACAACTCAAAATAGTAGTTTTAAGAAAACTCAGTGATCTCCTTGGTAACAGAGGAAAGAAAATAAAAATTTATCAAAGAAATTTAACAGAGATTGAAATAGTAAAAAATCCAGAAACCTTGGAACTGTGGAATATATTTGCTGAACTGACATCTACAAACATCTGCAAACAAACACCTCTTTTTTGGAGTAAAATCTGCGTCTCTTATTTTTGGAGATGCAGCTTCTGGCTTGGCGCTGGGCCTTGGTAGAAACTCTGTGCCTGAACATGGTCCCTGAGTGACCAAGCAGCCTGTGATGTTCAGAGGAACTAGAACCATCAGATTCATTAAAGCATAAATTTGACATGCACAGAAGTACTCCCTCATCAAATGGAAGTAATAAATATGATATTTCAGTTCACATTTTTAAATATTCATTTCATGGTGATCTGTTAAAGTATTTGTTTACACAGATTTTGTAAAGTAATTACTTTTTTTTTTAGTTTTTTTAATAGATTTCTGGTAATTTTGGTCTATAAGCTCCAATCTGGTGTGGTTATTAGTTACATGACTGTACAGTATGTTATAGGGATAAGCTGAAGCCCAGACTTTAGTTTTATTTCACACCTGAAGTGCTTACAAAGGAAAAGGAGGATGAGCTCTCAGTGTCAAAGTCCATGAAGCAGAAAACTGCAATTTGTCATTTCCCACAATGCCACAGCTTATATTTTAGTTCAGGAATTTTCCTGAAGCAACATTGGGTAGAGGTCTTTCTTTCCTGATTCCCTCAGATGCTCCTTCCTATAGGGTTTCTGGGATGTTTTGATTTATTTTCAAGAACATCTGAACTAGTATCATGACACTTCATATTTCCTTAGGGATGGGTAGGGAATGATCCTTAAAGTATATAAGAAGGAAACTCAGATCTCCCACCGCCCAAAGATATCCTTATTTTGTCATGAACAGTCTGCCTTCTATAGCCCTTGATATATACCAGGTAAAAGCAACTTTTCCCTTCCAGAAGTTCCTCTTGACTCTTCCTCTTCCAATTTTTCTTTCCTCTATAATCTTTTTTTGTGTTGATCTTAGGAAATTAGCTATTGGTAGGTTAGCAACATGGTTAAAAGCTTTAGGCCAACAATTTTGTCCAATTCAATTTGGTTTTGTCTCATTCTTCTTTCTCAGAAACTTTTTTATTTAGGCCAAAATTATGAACATACTATTTATTCAGTTTTCGCTGACAGCCAATTTTTTTTTTTTTATTAAATCATAGCTGTATACACTAATGCAATCATGGGGTACAATATGCTCGTTTTATATACCATTTGAAATATTTTCATAAAACTGGTTAACATGGTCTTCACAGCATTTTCTTAGTTATTGTGTTAAGACATTTATACTCTACACTTAGTAAATTTGACATGTACCCTTATAAAATGCACCATAGTTGTGTTTCCACCAATTATCCTCCCTCCACCCATTCTTCCCCCTCTCCTCCCCTCCCTCTCTTCCCTCCCCCCCTTCTTGGGCTATAGTTGGGTTATACCTTTCATACGAAAGCTATAAATTTGTTTCATAGTAGAGCTGAGTACATTGGATACTTTTTCTTCCATTCTTGAGATACTTTGCTAAGAAGAATATGTTCCAGCTCCATCCATGTAAACACAAAAGAGGTAAAGTCTCCATCTTTCTTTAAGGCTGCATAGTATTCCACGGTATACATGCCCATCGACCCACCACACTGAATTTTAAAAGGCATCTGTGGTGATTTTAAGGTCCTTTGTGTATCAGAGCTTGAGAAATAGCATGTTCTATATTAAACCATATGTATTTGGGGTGTTAGTATGGTTACCAAGGAGTTTTTAATTTGATTCAGGATTATTTGCCAATTAAAATTTCATACCACCCATCTTAAGGACCCTGCTTCAAAAGTACTATACATAATTTTCCCTCCAAGCTTTAACCCTTGATCAAAATTCATAACATTCTGCCTTTCATGATTAAATTCACATATCTTTAATCACTTTTAGGGGTTTCTATCCACATGATCTTTACATACAGTTGACTCTTGAATCACAAGGGAATTAGGGGCACCAACACCCCTGCCCCTGCACAGTGGAAAATCCATATATAACTTTACCTCCACCCCAAACCTAACTACGAATCGTGTACTGTTGATTGTTATGTTACCAATAACATAAACAGTCAATTAACATGTATTTTGTATGCCACACTATGTATATATTACATACTGTATTCTTACAATAAACTAGAGAAAATAAAATGCTAATAAAATCATAAAAGGAGAAAGTATATTTACTATGTATTACATGGAAGTAGGTCTTTTTTTTTTTTTTTTGAGACAGAGTCTCACTATGTCACCGTCCGTAGAGTACTGTAGTGTCACAGCTCACAGCAACGTCAACTCTTGGGCTTAAGTGATTCTCTTGCCTCAGCCTCCCAAGTAGCTGGGATGACAGGTGCCTGCCACAACGCCCGGCTATTTTTTGGTCACAGTTGTCACTGTTGTTTAGCAGGCCTAGGTGGGCTCGAACCCGCCATCCTCGGTGTATGTGATGGGCGCCCTACTCACTGAGCTACGGGGGCCAAGCCTCATCATAAAGGTCTTAATGTGTGTTCTCTGCAGTAGGCTGAGGAGGAGGAGGAGAGGTTTTTGGTCTTGCTGTAGCATGGGTGCAAAGGCGGAAGTGGCTGACGTGGAAGGTGAGGCAGGAGATACAGGCAGGCTCAGTGAAACTTCATGGAATACGTGATAAGTTTGTCTTTTTTGCTTTTTTTTTTTTTTTCATTTTGCAAATAATGTTTCTATATGGCACCAAACCTTCTTCCATTCTACGCTTTAGTTTCAGCGTCTGTCTCCTAGAAGGGTCCAAATCTTAAAGAAGTGAAAAGCAGTCTTGACTAACCAAAAGCTTCTGCCAGATCGTCTATGTCAATAAAGTAAATGTCAATTTACTTTCTGTCCCTGCTTCTTCCACTTCTTCTTTCTCTGGTGGTGGTTTGGAAACATTTATCTCCATCAAGCTATCTTCTGTTAATTCCTCGGTGTGGTGTCTGTAAACTTGTTAATTTCTTCAAAATGAAATTTTTGCCACTCACCCACCCCACCTTTTTGTGAAATTCACATTCTTTTTCATGATTTCTTTCATGGGTTCTTTCATAAAGTCATGCACAACATCTGGACAAAATTTTCTCCCACAAGAATGTCGGCTTTCCTGGCTTTTTCTATAACAGGGATGGCATCTTCAAGGGTGTAATCCTTCCAGACTATCTCTCTGTTAGGGTTCTATTTCATAGCGTTGATAATCCTCTCCATAGAGAACTCTGTATAAGTGACTCCCTGATGTAGAGGCTGAATTAGAGATTTTTTTTTTTTTTTTTGAGACAGAGTCTCACTCTGTTGCCCTCCGTAGAGTGCAATGGCATCACAGCTCACAGCAACCTCAAACTCTTGGGCTCATGTGATTCTCTTGTCTCAGCCTCCCAAGTAGCTGGGACTACAGGCACCCTCCACAACATCCCACTATTTTTAGAGATGAGGTTTCACTCTGGATCAAGCAGTCCACCCGCCTCGGCCTCCCAGAGTGCTAGGATTATAATATACTTTATTTAAAAATAAAAAACATTATTGGCAAAGTACTTCCTTACTTTAGACACAAAGTATCAATGGAATTAATCCAGAAAAGGAGTTCTTATTGACCAGACTTCTTAGAGTATAACAAAAGACTGTCTGCTCATGTTCACCATTTCCCTTTGAGATTCAAGGGTTGGGAGCTTTAGAGATAAGGGCAGTTTTGATCATAAACCTGACTGCATTTGCATAAACCAACCAAGTTAGCCTATTTTTTTTTTTTTTTTTTTGCCTTAAATCTTGGTGCTTGCTCCCGTTCCTAATATATGTGTTTGGGGGCATTTCCCCCATCCCTGGAATAGGGTACTTTTGTCCATACTAAAAACCTGTTCTCCTTAGTGATTTTCTTAATGGCATCTGGGAATTCATCTGCTGCTTCTTGGTCAATAAGTTCCTTCGCCTGTTACCTTGACATTTTTTAAGCCAACTCTTTTCTAAAATTATGGAACCATCCCTTGCTGACATTAGATTTTCCAGCTTTAGATCCTTCACCTTCCTTTTGCTTGAAGTTATCATATAATGACTTTGGTTCTTCGTGCTTCACCTAAATTTATCAATTAAGTGCCTTTTTGTGTAAATAGCATACAGGAAAAAATTCTATCATGATAAAGGAATGATTCATGGTCTTTAGAATCAATAATCATCTTGATGTTAGTTTTTTGTTTGTTGGTTTGTTTTTTGCGGTTTTTGGCTGGGGCTGGGTTTGAACCCGCCACCTCTGGCACATGGGGTTGGTGCCCTACTCCTTTGAACCACAGATACCACCCCTTGATGTTAGTTTATTAAATTGCTTTTTATACATCATTAGCTAGAACAATTTTTCCATGTAAAAGCCTAGTCCCTGTACTAATTAAATTATTAAAATTCTATATTCTAACATCTTCTGTTGCTATTGTATTAAATTCATTGTGCACCATTAGTGTAACATAAAACTTCTGGGATATACTAATAAATACTATTCTAATAGTGATTAATCTAATCTTCTATTAAAATATACCTTGGGTCTTATATTCCTAAAACCCCTGAAAGAGATACCTATTTCAAAGCCACAATATGTTAAAGAACCAAAATTAAAACAGAGCATGTACAGTTAACTATGATTTAACTAGGCATCTTTATTTTAAGCAACAGAATACTTCATTTAGCTCAATGTTCAAAAAATATAAAAATCTTGGCTGTGAGCCATTTAGGTACCTAGAACAATTCGCAATTGATTACCTAATTATTAGGTGCTTACCGGATTATCAAAAAAAATGCATACTGATATAAACAACTTTTTTTTTTTTTGAGACAGAGTCTCACTATGTCACCCTCAGTAAAGGTCCGTGGCGTCACAGGTCACAGCGACCTCAAACTCTTGGGCCCAAGCGATTCTCTTGCTTCAGTCTCCTGAGCAGCTGGATAACAGGCACCTGCCACAATGCCTGGCTATTTCTTGGTTGCAATTATCACTGCTGTTTAGTAGGCCCAGGCTAGGTTCGAACCTGCCAGCTTTGGTGCATGTGGCCGGTGCCCTACTCACTGAGCTACAGACACCGAGCCACAACCAAAATATTTTTAAATACTTTCCTTGCTATTTTCCATCTGTGTTTTAACAGCACTTAAACACACCAAGGACACAAATGATTTTCTGGTACTAACTCTCAGAGCCATCATCAAACGCATCTAGTGTTCCTTGTGATAAACACTTTCAATCCTTTTGGAAATGCTTCTTAAAACAAAGGAATAGGATATTTATAAGAAAATGAGCTAATTACAAAACTATGCACTCTAACTTATATAAAAATACAGCTGTTTCTAGACTCCTTGAATATAGAATGAATGGAAAATACTCTAATTTCATCTAAGATAATTACTTTAACGGATCCTAAACCCTGCATTAAAATAAATCTGCCTTGTCTAGAACAACATTGTTTTGTTAATAATATTTATCATGCTTTGAAAATGAAGACTATATTTGAATTAATTCAAGAATTTCATATGAGTATCTCTTAGCTTAAAGGTTTTTAATAAAAATTAGGTCTAATTGCCCCCTGGCTCCTGTATGACTAAAGAACATAATTTATGAGATTAAAGTCACAGGCTGCCTACATGGTATCAAGGCTTGAAATCTAGACTTGATAACCTATATAGAAGTTTCTTTTTACCTATTCTCTTTAAAACAGAGAATGTGATCAATTTCCACATCAGTGAGACTACTGGGCCTACCTAAGGAACAATGAGAGTCTATTTACCCATTAGCCATTGTCCATTTTGAGGACTAATCACACATCATTTGATTTTGAGAATTAATTATGCATCACTTCATATTTTCAATTGCATTTATTACCCTGGTAAGTTCAGGGCTCAATAGGGCTGCTTTCAAATTATACGGCAATGAATAGATAAGAGAAAAATTCAAATAAAATAGTTTAATGATCAACATGGTTCTTACGATATTTTAATTTTAAAAGACGGTTTTCAGCGCACCACCACAAAAAATGATCAGTGCCTTAGACAGAGCTTCTAAAATTAAAATCCACAAGGTTGCTTTATAAAGTTGTTTGATGGTGGTCCAGTTTCACTGTGCCAAGGATATTTATGTCATTTATAACACGAAAGAATCAAACAGATCCACGATTAAACCTGTTGGGACTTTATTAACTAAGTTTTACAGATAATGGGCCAACATTTGCTTTGTAATTTTTTTTTAAGACATAGTATTTTCACAGTCATTACAATGCCAAATGTCATCTTTAAGGATACCAACCAAGTGTAGATACTGCTTACAAATTTAATCACTTCTGTAGATAAACTGGACATTTAGACTATTTAATTTAAATAAAGCCTATTATAGAATGCATCGTAAGAGTCATTTTCAATCATGTTTTAAACCATACTCACTAGAATTAGAAACAGATTATTACAATTATAAATACGATTGTATTTTCAAATCATATTAGCTAAACTGTTAAATGTGGGTCAGCTTCACATTTAGTGCTCTGCGACATTCTTAACAGTAGACAGGAGTTTGATGTTAAAGACGTTTTACAACACATACCAAGGATGTGCCACTTCTGCTGCCTAAAAGAGGGATAAGAAAAAGCATTACAAATCTGTCAGGAGACTTAAAAACTTTATCATACAATTGCAAATCAAATAAGAACAACAACAGAACTAGTGGGAGGTTGTCCTTTCTTCTCAATCTAAATAAAAAAATATAGTCAAGTGAGCAAGTAAAGACCCCTCCACTTTACCAGCATAAGCAAGTGGATTACTCCATGTGGGAAATCATCATAGCAATTCAACATTAACTTTCCCTAGGAATTGTGTGCAGGTCTTCAGCCTAAACTGAAATGCCAAATGCATAAAAACAATATGTCAAATAATCACGCCATAGAAAAGGTGCTTAAACAAAGGATCTGCTTGTCTCTTAAGTAAATGGTCATTTGGACCAGCTCAGCAGTTAACATTACACCATAAAAACAAGCATAATGTATGATTTAGATTATTTTAGAATTCCAAAGACATGAGGGAAAGAAATAAGGAAACAAGAAAAGCTTCTATAAGCCAGTGTCTTCAAACATACTACAGTGATCCCCATGTCTTTATTCCTGGAAAAATGAGACAACATTTCCAGAATAAAAAAGCTAATGACATCCTTAATAAGAAAGATGTGCTCACCTCTGTAAATCCAGAAAATATGGTCCTTCCTCATGGAGCTCTGGAGATCTCAGCTCAAAGTGGAACCCAGTCCCTATCTATAAATCTTCACCAGGAACCATAAAGTCCCCTATGTACACGTGTGATGGGGCTGGCTAGTGAGTAGTAGACTAGCAAGCAAATGGTCTGAACTGCCGGATGAAAAATGTTACACTAAACACACACGTCATCAGGACCTGAGTAACAGACAAAGCTGCAGTGAAAACCTTGAGGCTGCGGGTAATCAGGTTGGCAAGAATTGGCCAAAGTAAATTAGTTAGTCTAAAATGATACTTTGTTCTAAAAGCTGATCTAGTTGAAAATGAATATTCCTTTGTTACTGTTTTACTGGTAAATTCGATGTACTGCTGCCTTCATAGCTCTCTGTTCCCACCATCCACCTAACTTCCCAAAATAAAATCACACTGATTTCGTGAGAAGTTATAAAAAAACATTTACAACAATTGAAGATTCTTTGAAACAACCTTCATTTCTTGGCATAAACATTAAAATGCAGTCTGGCAAGCTTGACATTTTTTAAAAAACACCAAAAAGCGCTCACAATCCAGGCCTTAATTTTGTTATAATGTATTTCAAAAACAATAACATATTCATGGGAGAAAATAAAATACAGGCAAGCAAAAATGGAACATAACAGACAAATCCCACCTGCGGGAAAAAATAAGCCAAGTAACTGAAACATGATGAAACCATATGATGTTTATCCAGGCAGATCCTTATTTATTTATACATATTCATGTCTTTCTTAACTATGGTTTATATACATAGTACAGGAAGTATCATACATTTAAATTGTTTCAACTTCAATAGATAAATAGAAGAAATAAGGGCTAAAAGTTATTAAGAGTGAAAACATGTGGAAAAGTGAGACATGGACAAATTAAGTTTGTAAAAGTACAAAAAAAAATTTGGAGTTAAATGTTAAAAGCTTAAAGGCAATTTTTTTTTAAGTTTTAAAAAGGACGTGAGAACTTAACAAAATTGATAGTAAGGAAAATATTTTATTGAGAGCCTTGCTTTTAACCAAATTGTCATTTAAAACAAGTTCTGCATCGACTTGCCCAAAGTCCAGATGTTTTTGACAATACATGTGCCACCAACAATTTATGACAGATATTAGTATACATTCACATGCGTTTTTACACAGGATCATTACATAAAAATAATCATTAAAAGAAAAACCCAGCGTACTAGTTTCCAGTGGCTGCTGTAGCAAATTACCATAAACTTGGTTGCTTAAAACAACAGAATTTTTTTTTTATCAACCTCTCTGGGGTTTTTTTGGTTTTTTTATTATTTTTATTATTAAATCATAGCTGTGTACATTAGTGCAATCAAGGGGTACAATGTGCTGGTATCATATACAATCTGAACTATTTTCATCAAACTGATTAATATGGCCTTCATGGCATTTTCTTAGTTATTGTATGAAGACATTTGTATTCTGCATTTAGTAAAGTTCACCTGTACCCTTCTAAGATGCACCGTAGGTGTGGCCCCACCAATTACCTTTCCTCCACCCCAATCTCACCCCTGCCCTCCCTTTCCCCTTTTGGAAGGATGTTTGGAGAATACTTAGAGATCTAAAAATAGACCTGCCATTCGATCCTATAATTCCTTTACTAGGTATATATCCAGAAGATGAAAAA
>CAUYRH010100452.1:0-12314 GCA_963574655.1 Perodicticus potto
CCTGCCAAACAACAATGACAGTTCTAACCAAAAAATAGCTGGGCGTTGTGGTGGGCGCCTATAGTCCCAGCTACTTGGGAGGCAGAGGCAGGAGAATCGCTTGAGCCCAGGAGTTGGAGGTTGCTGTGAGCTGTGATGCCACGGCACTCTACCCAGGGTGACAGCTTGAGGCTCTGTCTCAAAAAAAAAAAAAAAAGCAAAACACAAAGACAAAGCAGTATATATATATATCTTGCTGGATATTGTCTGGGCAACAGGTGATCTTCTGGAATATAAGATGTTAATCACAGTGCTAGTATAGCTGTAGGAGATGGAGACTGGAGGCCTCTGCTGATTTCTCAAACCCCACAGGGTGGAGAGCCTAAATCTCTCCTCTGCCCGCTTAAAGGCCACTTTAAACTGCTAACCTTGGCTAAGCAGAAGCTTTCCCAGAAAAGCACTTGTCACTGGGATCACTCCTGAAGTGGCTATCCACTTACCCAGTGTGCCCAAACTGGTCTCACTCTAAGACCCTGAGGGCTAAGGCTGTAAGGTGTCTCAGTCCCTGCCTTTAGGCTGCCCAGTCACCAGATTACTCTCTCCCAGCCATCCTTGCTCTGGGACTCTGAGGGCAGAGCTTTCCAGGGCAATTCTCCCATAATGACTCCATGTGGCCCACAGTTGAACAGTATTAGCTCTGACCGGCTCAGCGGCTCAGTCTTGAGCCATAGACAATCCTTAAAGTCCTCTGCACTCTTGCCCAAGTTCTCCCAAGGTAGTTCAATTGAGTGCCAAGTCCAAAACAAACAAAGCAGCTCACAGGTAAGGCCTTCCCAGTTTGCAATCTCACTGCTGCTGTACTTACAGCTGCTGGCGGGATTAGACCAAATGAACAAATGCAAACACTTGCCAGTTCTCCACTGCTTTGTCCTCATGGGGTCTAGAAGTCTCACGCTGACTCTCTGTGTCTCCAAAGGGATGTTTCTGGGCAGATCCCACCAGCCAGAGATGCCTGGAGTCTTCTCTCCCCAGACTCACCCAGTGTCCAGTTGCAAGGAACTGTTACTGGGCCTCGATCTTGGTCCTCCCTCCTAAATCACAATTCTTTTAAATTGCAAATTTCTGTTTATTCTTCACCTTCACAGTTGAATAAGGCTGACTAGTCTTTATGGGTTTTTTTAATTAATTAATTTATTTTTATTGAGACAGAGTCTCACTTTGTCGCCCTCTGTAGAGTGCTCTGTCATTAGAGTTCACAGCAACCTCAAACTGTTGGGCCCAAGCGATTCTCTTGCCTCAGCCTCCCAAGTAGCTGGGACTATAGGCACCTGCCACAACACTCAGCTATTTTTTTTTGTTGTGTTTGTTGTTGTTTGTTTGTTTAGCAGGCCAGGGTCAGGTTTGAACCCACCATCCCTGGTGCATGTGGGCAGCACCCTAACCACTGAGCTATGGGTGCCTAGCCCTTTGTGTTTATTTTAATATTTTTTTCTAAAGGATGAGGTCTCACTATGTTGCCCAGTCTGGACTCAAATTTATATGCTGCTCAGGCTGAAGTATGCACTGTACTGGCTTATTTATTTTTGTTATTTTGGTCTTTGATACATTTACAATCACTATACTCAATGGACCTGTAATACTGCTTGGCCCTTATACTAGTTGCCTAGTCCATTCGGTCTTCCAAATGACCCTACCTTCTCTCTGTCCTCTTAATACCATCTCCTTGATTCTTATTCATGGTTCATGATCTTGTTTCCCGTTTTACAGAGAAAATAAAATAATCACAAGTTCCAACTGGTACATCAATTTATGTACCTGCATGTACTCCATACATTCATCTTTTCTTCTCCACGATGGACAAATTTATCCATGTTCCTGGCAAAGGCCAATTCCTCCCCTTGGGCACTCACTCTCCCTTCACCTACTCAAGGACGTCATAAGTAGTACAACCTTTTTTTTTGGGGGGGGGGGGACAGAGTCTCACTTGCCCCTGGTAGAGTGCTGTGATATCCTAACTCACAGCAACCTCAAACTCTTGGGCTCAAGTGATCCTCTTGCCTCAGCCTCCAAAGCAGCTGGGACTGTAGGCACCCATCACAACATCTGGTTGTTGTTGTTTTTTTTTTTAACTTTTTTAAAGATGGGGTCTTGCACTTGCTTTCTTGCTCAGGCTGGTCTCAAACTCATGAGCTCAAGTGCTCCACCCACCTCAGCCTCCCAGAGTGCTGGGATTACAGGCGGGAGCCCCAGCCTATACTAGCAACTTTCCTTTCTCTGGATCAAGATTTCTCTTTCTAATTTTTCTTCTTTGTCAGCATACAAACATGCTGATGCTTACTCCTAGATTAAAACCAACAAACCCTTTTTTCCCTACTCCAGCTTCTGCCTATTCTCTTTCTTTTTTTAGAAGAAAATCTGCAGAAAACTTCAATTTCTCATGCATTCTCTCTTGAACTCACTTCAATTGTATGCAATTTTAGGTGTCAACCTTGACTGCATTAAGGAATACCTAGAAACCTGGTAAAGTGTTTCAGTGAGTGTGTTTCTAGAGATCAGCCTGACAGTTTGAGTGGACTAGGTGAGGAAGATCTGCCCTGAATGTGGGCATCACATTCGAAAGAACAAAAATGGAGAAAAGGCAACGTATGCTCTGGAGCTAAGATAGACTCTTCTCTCCTGTGGTCAGATAACTCCAGGCTCCTCAGTGTTTGGACTCCAGGATCTGCTCAATTCCACACACCTTTGTTTTTAAGCCTTTGACCCCAGACTGAGTTACACCATAGGCTTTCCCAGTTCTGAAGCCTTCAGCCTAGGAGTGAGCCATTAGGGTCTCAAACTTTTAGACAGCCTTTCATGGGACTTTTCTGCCTTCACAATCACAAGAGCAAATTACCCTAATCTCTTCTCATCCATCCATCTCCTGTTGGTTCTCTCTGGAGAATCCTGCCTCATATACCAGTCAAGATTTCACTTCGCAGACTCAGAGCCTGTAGCTCAAGGGTTAAGGCGCCAGCCACATACCCTAAAGCTGGCGGGTTTCAATCCAGCCTGGGCCTGCCAAAGAACAATGACAGCTACAACCCAAAAACGTCTGGGCGTTGCGGTGGGCGCCTGTAATCCCAGCTACTTGGGAGGCTGAGGCAGGAGAATCGCTTGAGCCCAAGAGTTGGAGGTTGCTGTGAGTTGTGATGCCACAGCACTCTACCCAGGGCAACAGCTTGAGGCTCTGTTTCAGAAAAAAAGATTTCACTTTGCACCATTCCTTTGTTTTTGAGAGTCTCACTAGGTCGTCCTCGGTAGAGTGCTGTGGCGTCACAGCTCACAACAACCTCAAATTCTTGGGCTTAAAATTCTCTTGCTTCAGCCTCCTGAGTAGCCGGGACTACAGGCGCCAGCCACAATGCCTGGCTGTTTTTTAGAGACGGGGTCTCTAGTTCAGATTGGTCTTGAACCTATGCGCTCAGGCAATCTGCCTGCCTCAGCCTCCCAGAGTGCTGGAATTACAGGCGTGAGTCAACTCACCCGGCCCTATCATATTTAAGATTGAAGCCCCTCCTTGAAATTTTTTATTTTTCTCCATAGCACTAACCACCATCTAACATATTATTATTATTATTTTTCAAGGAGACAAAAATCTCACTTTGTCACCCTGGGTAGAGTGCAATGGTTTCATAGCTCACAGAAACTTCCAACTCGTGGGTTCAAGCAAGGCTGCCCCAGCCTCCCTAGTAGCTGGGACTACAAGGCGCCCGCCACAATGCCCAGCTATTTTTTGGTTGTGGTTGTCATTGTTGTTTGGTGTGCCCAGGCTTCACACCCGCCAGCTCCAGTGTATTTGGCTGATGCCCTAGCCGCTTGAGCTACAGGCGCCAAACCAACATTAGGGTTTTTTCTATAAAAATAAAGATATTTATGTAAAGGGTTGTTGAGTTAGCATATATTAAACTGCCCAGGATAGTTCCTGATACAAAATACTTAGTAAATGTAAGTTATTGTTGTAGAATCCAGGTTTTTTTTTATTTATGGTAGAGTTGTCTTCTGCCTCAGGTATAACATGTTACCTCTATAAAAGCTGTACATTTTCGGGCGACACTTATGGCTCAGTGGGTAGGGCACCAGCCCCATATACTGAGGGTGGTGGGTTTGAACTCTGCCCTGGCCAAACTGTAAGAAAAAATAGCTGGGCCTTGTGGCGGGCACCTGTATTCCCAGCTACTCAGGAGGCTGAAGCAAGAGAATTGCCTAAACCCAGGGGTTGGAGGTTGCTGTGAGCTGTGACACGATGGCACTTTACTGAGGGCAATAAAGTGAAACTGTCTCAAAAAAAAAGCTGTACATTTTGGCCGGACACAGTGGTTCATGCCTATAATCCTAGCACTCTGGGAGGCTGAAGCAGGTGGATTGCTTGAGCTAAGGATTTTAAGACCAGCCTGCACAAGAGCAAGACCTCATTTCTACTAAAAGCAAACAAACTATATTTTGACAAGTGCTGCCTGAACAAATGGCAAAGTGTTTATTTTGCATAAGATTTTTTATTTAATTGATATTATTTTATTGATAGGTATAGGTGAATTCTTTGTTATTTTTTTACTTTATTTTTTTGAGATAGAGTCTCACTCTGTTGTCCTGGGTAGAGTGCTGTGACATTATAGCTCACAGCAACCTCCAAGTCCTGGACTTAGGCAATCCTCTTTCCTCAGCCTCCCGAACAGCTGGGACCATAGGCGCACGCCCAACGCCTGGCTATTTTTGTTGTTGTTGTTGCAGTTTGGCTGGGGCTGAGTTTGAACCCTCCACCCTCGGTATATGGGGCCAGCGCCTTATTGACTGAGCCACAGGCGCCGCCCTAGTTTTTCTATTTTTAATAGAAACAAGGTCTCACTTTTGCTCAGGCTGGTCTCAAACTCCTGAGCTCAGCTTCCCAGAGTGCTAGGATTACAGGCATGAGCCATGGTATTTGGCCTGAATTTTGTTTTAATTAGTAAACTTTTGGTTTTTTTTTTTTTTTTTTGAGACAGAGCCTCAAGCTGTCACCCTGGATAGAGTGCAATGGCATCACAGCTCACAGCAACCTCCAATGCCTGGGCTTAAGCGAGTCTCTTGTCTCCGCCTCCCAAGTAGCTGGGACTACAGGCACCCGCTACAACGCCCGGCCATTTTTTTTTTTTTTTTTTTGGTTGCAGCCGTCGTTGTTGTTTGGCGGGCCGGGCTGGATTCGAACCCGCCAGCTTAGGTGTACGTGGCTGGCGCCTTAGCCCGCTGAGCCACAGGCGCCGAGCCAAACTTTTGGTTTTTTAAGAGCAGTTTTAGATAAAATTTGATGGCTAGTACAGATAGTTCCCATACACCCTGTGTCACCACACAGACACACAGCCTCCACTACTGTCAGCAAGGTATACCAGAGTGGTACATTTGTTATGACTGATGACTTATACCCAAAGTTCATAATTTACATTAGAGTTCACTGTTTGTATTGTACATTCTAAGGGTTTTGACAAGTGTATAATGATATGTATGCCCCATTGTGGTTTCATACAGAATAGTTTCAGTGTCCTCAATATCCCGTGCTCTGCCTATTCATCCCACTTCTGAACCCCTAGCAACCATTAATCTTTTTACTGTTTCCATAATTTTGCCCCTTCCAGAATATGCAATATATATGTTCTTTTCAGATTGACCTCCTTTATTTAGTAACATGCATTTAAGTTTCCTCCATGTCTTTTTTTTTTTTTTGAGACAGAGTCTTACTATGTTGCCCTGAGTAGAGTGCTGTGGCGTCACAGCTCACAGCAACCTCCATCTCCTGGGCTTAGGCGATTCTCTTGCCTCAGCCTCCCGAGTAGCTGGTATTACAGGCGCCTGCCACAACACCCGGTTATTTTTTTGTTGCAGTTTGGCTGGGGTGGGGTTTGAACCTGCCACCCTTGGTATATGGGGCCAGTGCCCTACCCACTGAGTCACAGGTGCAGCTGAGTTTTAGAGTTCTTTGTGTATTTTGGATAATAGTCCAAGATAGTCTTGTGCAACTGTGTTTTCCCAGCTGGTGGCTTGCTTTTTCTTTCTCTGTACATTGTCTTTTGTAGAACAGAAGTTTTTAGGGTTTTCTTGTTTGTTTGTTTTGTTTTGTTTTGAGATGAAGTCTTTGTCACCCTTGGAAGAGTGCTGCGGCATCTTAGCTCACAGCAACCTCAAACTCTTGAGCTCAAGCAGTTTTCTTGTCTCAGCCTCCCAAGTAGCTGGGAGGCGCCTGCCAAAACACCCGGCTATTTTTTAAGAGACGAGGTCTCAAACTTGCTCGGGTTGGTCGCAAACCTGTGAGCTCAGGAAATCTACCCGCCTTGGCTTCCCAGAGGGCTAGGATTACAGGCGTCAACCCCAGCACCGGGCACAGAAATTTTTAGTTTTTTTTTTTTTTTGAGACAGAGCCTCAAGCTGTCACCCTGGATAGAGTGCTATGGCATCATGGCTCACAGCAAACTCCAATTCCTGGGCTCAAGCGAGTCTCCTGCCTCCACCTCCCAAAGTAGCTGGGACTACAGGCGCCCACCACAACGCCCAGCCATTTTTTGGTTTGCAGCCGTCATTGTTGTTTGGCGGGCCTGGGCTGGATTCGAACCTGCCAGCTCAGGTGTCTGTGGCTGGCGCCTTAGCCTGTTGAGCCACAGGCGCCGAGTCAGAAATTTTTAGTTTTAATGAAGTCTAGCTTATTAATTATTTTTCATAGGTCATGCCTTGGAGTTATACCTAAAAAGTCATTGCCATACCCAAGCCTCTCTACATACTCTCCTATGTTATGTTCTAGAACTTTTATAGTTTTTTGTTTTATATTTAGGTCTTTGGTCCATTTTGAGTCAGTTTTTATAAAAGATCTATGATCTATGTTCCGTTTGTTTTTGAGACAGAGTCTTACTTTGTCGCTCTCAGTAGAGAGCAATGGGATCACAGCTCACAGCAACCTCCACCTATTGGGCTCAAGTGATTCTCTTGCCTAATCCTCCCAAGTAGCTGGGGCTACAAGCACCTGCCACAGTGCCTGGCTATTTTTTTGAGATGGGGGTCTCGCTCTTGCTCAGGCTGGTCTTGAACTGGTAAGCTCAAGAGATCTACCCACCTCACCCTCCCAGAGTGCTAAGATTACAGGTGTCTGCCACCGCACCCGGCAGTCAATTTTGATCGTGATTGCATTAGGTGGGAAGAACTGACATTTTGTGTCTTCCTATCCATGAACATGGACTATCTCTCCATTTTTTTAGTTCTTTTTTGATGTCTTTTAACAGAGTTTTTAGTTTTCCTTATTTAGATCTTGTATACTTTTTTTAGATTTATGCCTAAATATTTCATTTTGGGGGATGCTGTTTATAAGTGGTAATTTGAAATTCCACTTTTTCATCGCTGGTCATAGAAAAGTGATTGACTTTTGTATATTAACCCTTTTTTCCTGCAATCTTGCTACATATTCAGATTTTCTACAAAGACAATCATGCCATCTGCAAACAGTTTTATTTCTTGTCCAGCCTCAGTCTGCAGAGTAGTTGGGGCTACAAGTCACGTACTTCCATGTCCATCTATTTCTTCTCAGTCTGTATACCTTTGTTCCTCTTTTTTTTTTGAGAGTCTCACTTTTTTGCCACTCTAATTAGAGTGCAAGTGCTGTGGTCTCATAGCTCACAGCAGCCTCAAACTCTTGGGCTCAAGTGATTCTCTTGCCTCAGCCTCCCAAGTACCTGGGACTACAGGTGCCTGCCACAATGCCTGCCTGACTATTTTTAGAGACAAGGTCTCGCTCTGACTCAGGCTGGTCTCAAACTTGTGAAGTCAGGCAATCCGTCCTCTTTAGCCTCCTAGAATGCTAGGGTTACAGCTGTTAGCCACCACACCTGGCATCTTTGTTCCTTTTCTTTCTTGTTGCATTAGTTAGGACTTTTAGTACAATTTTGAAAAACAGTGATGAGAAGGGACACATCATTGCATTGTTCCTGATCTTAGTGGGAAAGCTTCAAGTTTCTTATCATTAAGGATGACATTTGCTATAAGTTTCTTGTAAAAGTTCTCATCTGTATATATAGTTTATTGAGAGCCCTTACAATGAATGGGTGTTGGATTTTGTCAAATGCTTTTTCTGCATCTATAGTTACTACAAGTCACGCACTTCCAGTTACAATCATGTGATTTTTTTTCTTTAGCTGTTGATTTGATGGATTATACTAATTGGTTTTTAAATGTTGAGACAGCCTTCCATACCTGGAATGAATGCTACTGTTCTTTTTATACATTGTTGGATTTGATTTCCTAATTTTTTTTTTTTTAAATATATAGGGACACAGTCTCACTTTTATCGCCCTCAGTAGAATGCTGTGGCATCACAGCTCACAGCAACCTCCATCTCCAGGGCTTAGGTGATTCTCTTGCCTCAGTCTCTCAAGTAGCTGGAACTACAGGCGCCTGCCACAATGCCTAGCTAGTTTTTGTTGCAGTTTGGCCGGGGCCAGATTGAACCAACCACCCTCAGTATATGGGGCCGGCGCCCTACCCACTGAGCCACAGGTGCCACCCTATTTCCTAATATTTTGTTGAAGATTTTTGCATCTATGTTTAAGATATATTGGTCTGTTGTTTTTGTTTATAATGCCTTTTTCTAGTTTTATAATTAGGGTGATACTGGTCTGTGGAATTACAAAGTTGTTCCCCTGCTTCTATCTTGTGGAAGAGATTGTAGAGAATTAATATAATTTCTTCCTTAAATGTGGGAACACGTTTTTTGAAAAGCAATTTTTTTTTTTTTTTTTTTTGTGACAGAGCCTCAAGCTGTCACCCTGGGTAGAGTGCTGTGGCATCACAGCTCACAGCAACCTCTAATTCCTAGGCTCAAGTGAGTCTCTTGCCTCCGCCTCCCAAGTAGCTGGGACTATAGGCGCCCGCCACAACGCCCGGCCCACTTTTTGATTGCAGCCGTCATTGTTTGGCGGGCCTGGGCTGGATTCGAACCCGCCTGCTCAGGTGTACGTGGCTGGCGCCTTAGCCCATTGAGCCACAGGCGCCGAGCCCTGAAAAGCAATTTAAAGGAAAGAGAATATTCCAGTGAACAGATTGCAAACCTGGGAAGACACAGCCTTAAGCTGTAAAATGAAGGTGTGTTCCAGGGAACAAAGGGAAAACTCCAGTATTACAGCAAAATTTTCTGCCCAAGTTCCCAGTCAAGTCTCTTTATACAAATTAAAGCTTACCATGTGGTTAGTTCTGATTGGTTGATAGAGCTGAGCTGATTAGTTGAGGCAGGTGAGCTCTGAAAGTCCCAAAGATAAAAGGCATGTGACCCATAATCAGCAAATGGCTGCTTGGCTGTATTTAAAATTTTGGCCCAGTTAGTCACTTGGGATCCATCCTGAAGAACTGGCTCATTTGGGTTTTCATTTGTTTATAAACATTTGGTAAAATTCACCAGAGAATCTATTTGGGCCTGGTGCTTTCCATTTTAGAAGGCTATTAATTATTGATTCAGTTTCTTCAATACTTACACCTTTATTCAGAGTGTCTGTTTAGATGAGTTTTTTGTTGTTGTTGTTTTTAAGTTCCATTAATTTACAGCTAGATGGGAAGTTCCATGAAGACAACAATTTCCTTTCTTGTACCTTAAGACTCCAGTGTCTGTGTTGGTGCCTATTACATAGTTGAATGAATAGATTGTGGTTTAAGTTCTTAGAAAAAGACCATAAGAGGGCGGCTTCTGTGGCTCATCAAGTAGGGCGCCAGCCCCATATACCGAAGGTGGCGGGTTCAAACTCAGCCTCGGCCGAACTGCAAAAACAGAAAAATAGCCAGATCTTGTGGTGGGTACTTGTAAGTCCCAGCTACTCAGGAGGCTGAGGCAAGAGAATCGCCTAAGCCCAGGAGTTGGAGGTTGCTGTGAGCTGTGACCCCACCCTCTCTACTAAGGGTGATATTGACTCTGTCTCAAAAAGAAAAAGACCATAAGATAAACGATAAGGGGAGTCAAGCTTTGTTTTTATAGAAACTGTTACTATAATAATCAGGGCTTAGGTTTCTTACCCAGGGCTTAATGCCTGCTGTAACATTTTAGACAATGCTAGATGATTAGGCTTATTCTCAGTATAACTTTAAACCATCTGTAAAGTCATGGCACAGAATTAAGAATCAAAATCTACAAATTAAAGTTGGTTAATGTGTGTCTTAAACCATCGGTTCCCCCTTCTGTTTTACCTTGTAGTTTTTTGTTTGTTGAAGAAAAAAGTTATGCTAAAGTTTTCTACTGGATTTGGTGGATTGCATCTTGAAGATTTGTACTTTATTTCCTTGTCACTTTGTATTTCTCCTATATTGATATTTAAATCAAAAGGCTTGATTTCATTCAGATATTTTGTTGTTTGGTGATGGGAAGGAAGTGAGAAATGCTTAGTATGTGTTTTGATCATTCATTAGAAGGTACATAGTATCTTTTGTTTGTTTATTGGTAACACTACCTGTGCAGTTTTAGGATTAGTGTCCATTGCCTAGATCCTTGCTTTTAATAGGTATACAAAAATGATGATGTTCTAATTTTTTAATTCCTTTTATATTTATTAATAGTATACCTCTATAAAGAGAATTGCTTGGCCAGGTGTGGTGGCACATGCCTGTAATCCTAGCACTCTGGGAGGCCCAGGTGAGGCTTGTTTGAGCTCAGGAATTGGAGACCAGCCTGAGAAAGAGTGAGACCCTGTCTCTACCAAAACCAGAAAAATTAGCTGGGCATTGTAGCAGGAGGCTTACTGGAACCTAAGAGTTTGAGGTTGCTGTGAGCTAGGCTGACGCTATGGCACTCTAGCCTAGAGGACAGAGTAAGACTCTACCTCCAAAAAAAAAGGGGGTGGTGGTGGATTGTTCTCTGACCTGTTTAGTTACACTGTTACAGTATATACAGTAAAAGCAGCATAAACAGTTGATTCCTTTAGTTATTTATTGGTATATAAATAATGAGTTCGTTTCCTAGCATCTTCCAAAAGTGATCAAAGGTTGGTTGGTTATTTATTTATTTGTTTATTTTGAGACATAGCCTCAAGCTGTAGCCCTGGGTAGAGTGCGGTGGCATCACAGCTCACAGCAACCTCCAACTCTCAGGCTCAAGTGATTCTCCTGCCTCTGCCTACCAAGTAGCTGGGGCTATAGGCACCTGCCACAACGCCCAGCTATTTTTCGGTTGCAGCCATCATTGTTGTTTGGCGGGCCAGGACTGGATTCTAATCCACCAGCTCTGGTGTATGTGGCTGGCGCCTTAGCCGCTTGAACCACAGGAGCCGAGCCTTATTTATTTATTTGAGACAGTATCTCACCCTCACCCTCTGTAGCATGGCATCATAGCTCACAGCAACCTCAAATTCTTAGGCTCTGTCAAAGGCTATAGAGTGAGACTCAGTCTCAAATAAAAAAAAAAAACAAGAAGAAAGAAATCCCAATTGTTACTCAATTAATTTTTGTTTTTAGCAACATAGATTTTTTGTTGTTGTTTGTTTGTTTGTTTGTTTTTGTGCAAATTTTGGCCAGGGCCAGGTTTGAACCCACCACCTCTGGTATATGGAGCTGGTGCCCTACTCCTTGAACCACAGGTACCACCCAACACAGATTTTTTTTTTTTTTTAAGTAAGATCTTTACCTTGCCCCTTGGGCTAGAGTATAGTGGTGGCATCATTGCAAACTGCAACCTCAAACTCCTGAGTTCAAGCAGTCCTCCTGCCTCAACCTCCCAAGTAGCTGGGAGTATAGGTGTGGGCCATATGCCCTGATAATTTTTTATTTTCCTTTAGAGATAAGGTCTTGCTATGCTGCTCAGGCTAGTCTTGAATTCTGGCCTCTGCAGTCCTCCCAGCTCAGCCTCCCAAAATACTAGGACAATATTATTCTTAATTATAGGGGCCTATAATATGTAACAGAACCCCTATAAGTTGGCCACCCCAGAGACTGTAACAAACTCGTCAACATAAGAGAGGTAGTCAGCATAATAGTGAGAGTGTCTCAAAAAAAAAGCTAGACCTACTGTAGTGATACATACGTGTACTTCATTTACTTTTTTTTTTTTTTTGAGGCAGAATGTCATTATGTCACCCTCAGTAGAGTACTGTCACGTCACAGCTCACAGCAACCTCAAACTTTTGGACTTAAGCGATTCTCTTGCCTCAGCCTCCCAGTAGCTGGGACTACAGGTGCCTGCCACAACGCCTGACTATTTTTTTGTTATTTCTTTTCTTTCTTTTTTTTTTTTTTTTTTTTTTTTTTGCCGGGCGTGTTTTTTTTTTTTTGTGAACGAACCATAAGCTGTAACCCGGGGTTGTGGGGTGTGGCAA
>CAUYRH010100454.1:0-10183 GCA_963574655.1 Perodicticus potto
GGAAGAAAATGTATCCAATGTACTCAACCCTATTATGAAGTTAATTTATAGCTGTCGTATGAAAGGTATAACCCAACTATTACACAAGATTATAGGGAAAGGGCAAAGGGTGGGGAGGGGAGCGGGGAGGTTGGGGCGTAGGGAGGGTAATTGTTTGGGCCACACCTATGGTTCATCTTAGAAGGGTACAGGCGAACCTTGCTAAATGCAGAATACAAATGTCTTCATATAATAATGGTGAAATTGCCAGGAAGGCTATGTTAATCAGTTTGATGAAAATAGTTAAGATTGTATATGAAATCAGCACATTGTACCCCTTGATTGCACTATTGTACACAGCTATGATTTAATGATAAAGATAATAAAAAAAATATGTAGAATGGAAAAAAAAAAGATCCTAGCAAACAGAATTCAATGATACATTAAGTAAATTATACACCACTATCAAGTTGGTTTCATCCTAGAGTTACAAGGTTGGTTCAACATAAGTAAATCTATAAGTATAGTACACCACATAAATAAAAAAACAAAGACCATATGATTCTCTCAATTGCTGTAGAAAAAGCTTTTGCTAATATCTAGCATCCTTTCATGATCAGAACATTTAAGAAAATAGGCTTATATGGGACACTTCTTTTTGTTGTTGTTGTTGCAGTTTGGCTGTGGCCAGGTTCATACCTGCCACCCTTGGCATATGGGGCTGGCACCCTACTGACTGAGCCACAGGCGCTTCCCAGATGGAGGCTATCTGTTCTTAACAGATGATACTCAGAATCCTCTCATGATCAGAACACTTAAGAAAAAGACTTAGATGGGACATTTCTTAAACTGTCCAGCCTCTATCTACAGTTAGATCTATTATCTACAGTTAGATAGTAGATAGAGGCCATCTACTAACAGTCGTTAGAGGCTATCTACAGCAAACCCACAGCCAATATCATATTGAATGGAGTAAAATTGAAAACATTCCCACTGAGATCTGGAAGTGGAAAAGGATGCCCATTGTCACTGTTGTTATTAAACATAGTAATGGAAGTCCTAGCCATTGATATCAGTCAAGAGAAGGGGTTCAAGGTTATGAAAATTGAGTCAGAGGAGGTCAAACTCTCACCTTTGTGGATGACATGATGCTATACCTGGAAAATCCCAGAGACTCAACTGCAAAACTCTTAGAAGTGAGCAAGGAATACAGCAGTGTCTCAGTATTCAAATCAATACTTACAAATCAGTAGCTTTTACATATGCCAACAATAGTCAAGCATAAAATATAGTCCAGGACTCTATTCCTTTTACTGTAGTGCCAAAGAAAATGAAATACCTGGGAACTTATCTAACAAAGGAAGTGAAGATCTCTATAGTGAGAGCTATGAAACACTGAGAAAAGAAATAACTGAATGTTAACAAATGGGAAAATATACCATGCTCATGACTGTGAAGAAGCAACATTGTTAAAATGTCCATACTACCCAAAGCAATCTACAGATTTAATGAAATCCCTATCAGAGCACCCAAAGCACCAATGTCATACTTTAAAGAACTTGAAAAAATAGTACTTCATTTTATATGGAATCATAAAAACCTCGAATAGCCAAGACATTAGTTAGAAATAAAAACAAATCAGGTAGCATCACATTACCTGACTTCAGTTTATACTATAAATCTATAGTGATCAAAACAGCATGCTACTGGTAAAAAAATACAGATGTAGATATATGGAAAAGAATAGAGAACCTAGAGATGATCCCAGCCACTTATTGTCACTTGATCTTTGATAAGCCTAACAAAAGCATCAACTGGGGAAAAGACTCCCTCTTTAACAAATGGTTCTGGGAGAACTGGCTAGCAACCTGTAGAAGACTGAAACTGGATTCTCAACTTTCACCACTAACAAAAATTGATCTCACTAGTAAAAGATATAAGCTGAACACATGAACTTATACAAAATACTAGGAGAGGGTGAAGGGAAAACCCTTAAATAAATTGTTCTGGGAAAATATTTTATGATGAGGACCCCCTTGGAAAGTGAAGCAAAACAAAAAATATATTACTGGGATCTGATCAAATTAAATAGCTTCTGCACAGCCAAGAGCACCATAAGTAAAGCAAATAGCCTTCAGAATGGGAGAAGATATTTGCAGGTTATATTTCCTACAAAGAGGTCTGATAACTAGAATCCACAGAGAACTCAAACAAATCAATAAGAAAAGAACAAATAACCCCATTTCTTTGTGGGCAAGAGACTTGAACAGAAACTTCTCCTAAGATGACAGGCAGATGGCCAGGAAACAAATGAGAAATTCCTTAACATCTTTAATCATCAGAGAAATGTAAATTAAAACCACTTTGAGATATCATCCAAATACAATAAGATTAGCCCACATTAAAAAATCCCCAAACTACAGATGAAAGCATGGTTGTGGGGAGAAGGGGTCACTTCGACACTGCTGGTGGGAATGTAAGCTAATACAGCCTTTTGGGAAAGAAGTATGGAGAATTCTCAAAGAACTAAAAGTTGACCTAACATTTCATTCTGCGATATCATTACTAGGTATCTACCCAGATGAATAAAAAACATTTTATAATGAAGACATTTGCACCATAATGTTTATTTAAGCCCAATTCCCAATAGCCAAGTCATGGAAGCAGCCTAAATGCCCATCAACCCATGAATGGATAAACAAATTGTGGTATATGTACACCATGGAATACTGTGCAGCCATAAAAAGAGGGAGACTTTACATCTTTTGTGTTTACCTGGATGGGACTGGAACATATTCTTCTTAGTAAAGTATCTCAAGAATGGAAAAAAAAAGTATCCAGGGTATTCAATACTATTATGAAACCAATATATAAACACTTATAATTCATATGAATGATAACACACTAAGATAATCCAGAAAGAAAGAGGGGAGAGGAAGAAGAGTGGAGAGGAGGGGGAGGGCGAATGGACAGAGGTATTTGGCAGGATCTTACCTAATGTACACAATGTAAGAGTACATTTCAAAGCAACTAAGAGTATATTATAAATGTCTTACCACAAAAATAAATGAAGTGATAGTTATGTTAATTAGTTTGATTTAAGCATTCCACATTGTATATCGAATCATCACTTTGTACCCCATAAATGTATACAGTAATTATTTCATAAAAATTAAGTTAAAAATAAAATACAAATTAGAAATAGTGAAAACCAGAATTTCCTGAAAATGATATAAAATAGTGTAGATTAAAAAAAAAGAAACTGCCAATAGGGAGTGTGTGTGTGTGTGTGTGTGTGTGTGTGTAATGATTTTTATAAGGAACTGGCTCACATTATTATGGAGGCTGAGAAATCAAAAGTCAACAATCTTGAGACCCAGGAGAAGTGATGGTATAGCTCTAGTCTGAGTCTGAAGGCCAGAGAACCAAGAAAACATATGGTATAAGTTCTAGTTCAGAAGTTGACAAGCTTGAGATCCAAGAAGGGCTGATGTTTCAGTTCAAGTCTGAATATGGGAAAATACAAATGTTCCAGCTCAAAGAAGACTTTCCCCCTTACTGATGGGAAGGTCTGCCTTTTGGTTCTATTCAGGTCTTCAACTATTTAGATGGGGACCACCTACATCAGGGAGGCCAATCTACTTTACCCAGTCCAATGACTCAAATGCTATTCTCATCCAAAACACTCTGACAGAAACACATAAAATATTATTTGACCAAATATCTGGGCGTACATATCTCTGTCAGGTTGACACACAAAATTAACCATCATAGAAGCTAATACAGGGATTTAATTAGTTAGGAAAATCAGAAAATAGCCTCTAAGATAAGATGATGTTCAAATACCTAAATAAAGTGAGAGACTAAGCCATGTGTAAATCTAGGGGGAAATATTGTTCTATGCAACACAATATTTACAAAGTCCCTGAAGTGGGAGAGTTCTTTAAATATTAGAGGCACATCAGTGAGAGTTTAGTGTGGCTGAACTGAAGGCAAGAATTTTGAGAAGAAGAGGAGATGAAGTGATAGGGATGAAATAAAATGGGTGTGTGAGAAAAGACTGTGTAGAGCTCCTTAAACCACTGTAAAGGTGTTCATGTTTACTCCTAGTAACTGGGAAAGCCACTAGGAAGTTTTTAGCAGAGATGTAATGTGGTTAGATTTATGTTTTAAAATAGAGCAGTGTTAGAGAGTTGACTATTTGGTAATAAGAGTAAAAGCAGGGAGATTGGTGAGAAAACTATGTTAGCAACAAGTGAGAAATAATGGCAACTTGGTCAGAATGGTAGCAGTGAAAGTGATGAAATGTAGGATTTTGGGTAAGTTTCTAAAGTATAGCCAGTAGGATTTCCTAATAAAGCATATAAGAACAAGAGGAATCATGTACCATCAAGGTTTTTGTCTCGAGTAACTGGGTAAATGGAGGTGCCTAATATTCAGAATGCTGAGGAACAACCTGGCTTGAGGATGAAAACAAAAGCGAGAACTTTTGCACATGGTAAGCTTGAGTTACCTATAAGATATGAATAGAGTTAGTGGGTATGAATGTGAGTTTGACATATGAGTTTGGAACTCAGGAGAGATTGAGCTAGAGATTTGACATTGGATGAGATTTCACAATGATAGAATTGCCTAATGAAGCATGTCTTTGAAAATATTCCCACATAAGTGACACATGTCTGTAAGAAGTTGAATTGGATAGCTCCTTAGACCAGTGGTTCTCAACCTTCCAAATGCCGTGATGGATTTTCATTGTTACAAAGAGGTCACGACCCACAGGTTGAGAACTGCTACCTTAGACTTGATTTCAGCCCTATTCATATCTTTAATAATGATTGACTGAATGCCTACAGCAATGCAAGCAGCAAATATATACTGATGTGTTAATATGTGCCAGGCACAGGATTTAAGTGTTCTTACATATGGAAATAGGTATTGTTATTATTCCTATTTTACATGAAGAGGTAAATTTGCACTATAATAAAAAATCCCTCCAAATTTAGAACTCTATCTTGTAATTATAGACTATTGCATAGTTTTCAGATTAGTTTATCATATGTTATCTTTCTTGTTCTTCCTATAAGTCTTTTGACATGGTTAGGGAAGCAGTAGCATAGTTTCATAGATAAAGTGAGGGTCAAAGAGGTTGGGATTTATCCAAAAGTCACAAAATTATGGAAGTGTATAATTGAGACTCAAAACCATTTCTTCTGATTTCACACCAGCCTCACTAATACCTGCTATACAAACTTGTTCTAAGACAGCGCTGCCTAATAGATGTTTCTGTGATGATAGAAATGCTTTATACCTGTGTTGTTTGATATGGTAGTTAACGTGGCTATTGAACAATTGAAATGTAACTAGTGAAACTAAGCAAATAAACTTTTTATTTTAATTAAATTTAAATAAATATAGTCATATTTGACACTTAAATAAAACTTTATTTTTTCTTATATAAAAGTTTAGAGAATTCTTCTATTTTATAACTTTGTTATTCTTAAAATGTCACCTCATGATATAAGAAGGCTATTTAGACTCCAACCATCACATCCTTATTTTGGGTAGCAGAAGGTTTTAGGAGACTTTCTGAAAGCCACCCACAGCACTTCCTTTCATACCTCATTACCCAGAATCTAATCACATAGCTATATCTAACTGCAAGGGAGATTGACAGATCTTTCTTTTAGTTAGGTACACTGCTTCCCCAAATAAAATAATGTTTTGTCACTAGGGAAGAATGGCTTGAGTAGGAAAATAGATTTTTCCATAAGCTGCTATTTATGTATGTGGACTGAATTGATAAATGGGGCATGTACATCTGACTCTCAGTATTTATGAGGGGTGTCTTCAGAGATCTTAAAAATCCTGAATTTGAAAAAGTGATAGTGTTTATTTAAATGTTTAGCTTTTTCTGAAATAATTTTTGTAGAGTCACAAATTTCCTATGCTTAGTCTCCCAACACAAGTTAATCCATTTTCAATTTTATTATATTTTCTTGATAACCATTTTTTAACAAAGAAATTTTTCTTTCATATGACAAAAGTGTAGAATAAAAGGGAAATAGAGTGCTGTTTAAAAAAAAAAAAAACACCCAGGGGAAGGTGACTTGCTCTTGTATAATTCAAACTTGTACCTGAGCAAAATGACCAATTACTTAGTCTTAGATTTTTAGGGTTTCTCATCAGGAGGTGAAGAATACTGATTAAACCTACATGTATTCATTGAAAAATATCAAAACATAATTTGAAGAATTATTTTTAAAATCTCAGAATCATTAGTTTGTTTATTTTATGTAAAATTACTTACAGTTTTATTATAAAAAGGAAAGGTGTATTTTGGGGGCACAAAGAACTAGTTATTTCACCAAATAATTTCTTTTCCATTTGCATTGCAGTTGAAAAAATGTGTCTTTAATTTGGGGGAGGGGAGTGTGGGGTATAGAGAATAAGAACATTGCAGCTACTCTCACCTGACTCTATGCAATGCTGTAACATAGAAAAGTAGGGTTTGGCTTATTAACAGGCATGGAATCTTCCTTTAATCTTCTTTTAAGTGTAAACTTAAAAGCCCTTCTCAATTTGGCCAGGAGTAATTCCAAGGTATTTATATAGTTACAAAATCCAAAGTACGTTAAGTGCTGCTTAAATTGGCAATACTCTAAGATAAAGAAAATCATCTCCAGCGAAACAACATCTTGTAGGAAATAACATAGTATACATGGTTAATTAGCTGCATTATTCTCTTAAAAGCCACATGAAGGAGAGGCCTGTAACTCTGTCTCTTGCTTTGTATAACATCCCCTACATTCATTCTGCTTGAGGCAATCCTGGTCACACTGTTTACTGCTGCTGCCTAACTGTGTCCTAAAGAAACTGGGGAGATATAGGAGAAACACACCAATGAGTTTTCATTGCAGTCATGTACCAGAAGGAGGTCAATGATATATGACTTACATTTCAGAAAGTGTTGTTCTTATTATGCAAGTCTCTTTAAAAGTCATCTTCAAAGATTTTAAGCTGAGATGGGGCAGAATAAATCAAAGAAAAGACATGTTCTGGGAAGGGAATAATTATAGCCATATTTGCCATCAAGCCTCTGCTAAGTGGAATTAAAAAAAAAAAAAAAAACTAATAGACTTTGATTTTACAGCAGTTTTAGGTTTATTTAAAAATGAGAAGAGAGTGCAGAGTCCCTATATATGCTCACACCCCCTCTAGTTTTCCCTATTACTAGCTTCTTGCTTAAGTGTGCTGCATTTGTTATAATTGATTAGCCAACACTGACACATTTTTTATTAACTAAAGTCCATAGTCCTCATTAAGATTCATTGTTGGAGGGGGTCAAGATAACTAGATAACTAGAGGCAGTTACCTGTCTTGAGAAGCTCCTGCCCAGAGGAAAAATTGTACTGAAGTAAACTGAGAGTAGTTGAAATTGTGGGGTTGAGCACAAGGAAAAGAAATCAAGGTGCTTAGCCTCCCTAATGAGACAAATTGCAAGGACCAAGATGAGAAGGAGGAAGGAAAAAAATAGAGGACTGTTACAGAGGAGACCAGAATGAGAGATTCTGGTGCTGAGTGGAAAGGTAAGGGAAATAACTCCCTCACCTGGGAGGCTATCTCCAGACTCTCCACAAGTAGCAATCCCTCACCACATGGGAGAGTGCCACAAACTGCCTGTTTTCCTGCACTTAGGGATGTCCACCTCTGGATCCCCATCCTGCCTGGTGGATCAGTGAACAAATTTTGGTTCCAACTACTTTGTGCCCACAGCCCGTCTCCCTTTCCTTTGTTTGACTGAAAGACTGCTTCCTGCAGAGACCAACTTCCCAACACCTGGCCAAATAGGAGTGCTAGCCAGGACCAGGCAGCCTGGTGGGACAGCCCCAACCCTAGGCAATAGAAAGCCAAAGGACCTTTGGAAATCACACAGCCCCTCAAAATGACTGATGGCAAAAGCAAGGATTACAGAGGCCACTTTTTCTGTCACCATAACTGGCAAGATCCTTGGCTGATGACAGGAGGAAAGGGAGACTAACCCTACACCCCCATCCATGTCTGGCAGGAACTTGTAAGGACCTCTGCATTGTGTTTGGCCTAGTCAATTGAGTGCACCCTGTAGGAGGAGATTGTGGTTTGGCTGCATTGACTTTGGCAGGACAGGGATTCCCCTGGGTTTCCCTACTGCTAAAAAGGAACTCTCCCTGCCATTTAATGTGGCTCTGTTTGGAGTCTGTGCCTAGTGGGCTCCTCTTGGTGGTTCACCACCCAGCTCCCGTCCTACAGACTAACATCTGGTGATCCCACCCTGGGAAGGTACAGGAAGCTGATGGTGGGAATCATATCTACCTCCTCTAGCTGTAGGTGAGGGCTGAGGTATTTCTAGTCTATTGTGGCCAGGACTATGGTGAAAATCCGTGGCTTATTGTATTTGTTTGTAAATGGGGCATTTGTACCCCTGGGCTAGTATGGCTGGATCACCCATGGATTTCCCTCCCTCAGGCATAGGCAGGGGTTGAAGAGGTTTGAATCTGTTATAGCCAGAACACTAGAAGAAAATTGCAGCTCTATGAAATTGGTTGGATGGAAGGACTGACACTTGGGCTGGAACAGGTGGGCTCCCCAAATGAGAGCTACCCTGGCCTAGAAGCAACAGCTGGAGGTCCAACATCCAGTGTTTCCCTCCTTGGAGAAAGCAAGGAGAGGCCACAAGGACTCTGACATGGTGCAGCCCCAAAAGGGAGCTTCAGGAAGCTCTGTGTGGAAAAGGCCACAGGTTTAAGCTATAACCCATTTGAACAGTTAGTGATGAAGTGGGTGGCAAGCTCCATATCTTGTAACCTCCAAATATGATTTTAGCCTACCACTTTTAGTTGCAAAACAGGTCTGTGAGGTGCTGCCTAAGGATCCCCAGATTATCTCTCAATAACTATTTAGTGTCAACCTAACATTCCAGCTTAAAAAGTATAACAAATATATAAATAAACTGAAAATACATATGGGGAAAAATCAGAAGAAGAACCCTGGGAACATGAAAAATTAGAGCATATCAATTTCCCCAAGAGATTGCAAGGGAAATGCATCTGAAAATAACATCTATGGAGAAATTATTGAAATGAGGAAATAGAATTCAGAAAATGAATGGCAATTAAGATGAATGGAATTGAAGAGAAGATGGAAAAAGAAATCCAAAAAGAAGTTCAAAACTGTCAAGACATCAGTGAAATTAATGATAAAGTCACAAAGGCCCTGGGCACAATTAGGAAGAATATAGTAGAGCTTAAGGAATTAAAAAAGGCATTTAAGGAGATTCAAAAGAGTAGAGAGTCTCAGCGTAGACTAGAACATGGAGAAGATTGAAGCTCAGAAAATAGGACAAGACTTTTGAACCAAGTTATCATTCAAAGAATCAGATTACAAGACAGTAAAAGCAAAGATATCTCTGAGAGAGATATGGGAATACTCTAAATGCACAAATATTCAAATCATAGGGATTCCTGAGGAAAAGAAAAGAGTCCTAAAATCATGGAAGCTATATTTCAAGACATCAAGGTGGAGAATTTTTCAAGCATTGCAAGAGACCCAGAAATTCAGATACTAGATAGTTTTAGAAACCTAGCGTGACTCAATTCAAATAAAGCATCTCCTAGACAATTGTAATTAACTGGCTAAAGTCAAAATGAAAGAGAAAATTCTGGAAGCATCCCAGGGGCAAGCAACTTCTTATTTACAAGGGAGAAAATACCAGGGTGACAGCAGACTTTTCAGTTAAAACTTTTCAAGCCAGAAGAGGGTGTTCATCTGTCTTTAAACTTCTTAAAGGAAACATTTTTAAGCCAAGGATTCTGTATCCTGCTAAGCTAAGTTTCATATTTGATGGAGAAATAAAAATATTTAATAACATGCAACCTTAATGGCATTCACTACAATAAGACCAGCTCTGAAGGAAGTACTCAGAGATGTTCTTCACACAGATGATCCCAGTGAATGATCAAATAAGTAAAGACACCCAGAAATTAGAGGACAAAGCCTAGCTTCCAAAATGATGCAAGAGATAAAAGAAAGCAATAGATCTCCACAAACAAAACAAATAGAACTCCATCATACTTATCAATTTCCTCAATAAATGCGAATGGCTTAAATTCCCTACTAAAGAGGTACAGGCTTACTGAATAGATAAAAAAGCACAAACCAACTATATTCT
>CAUYRH010100455.1:0-70983 GCA_963574655.1 Perodicticus potto
GAGATATTTTTATCCACCTGATTAATGTAACATTCATGATATTTTCTCATTTACTATGTGAAAACAATTTTGATCCGTATTTAGAAGATTTCTCCTGACCCTTCACATATGCACCACAAGTGTGATCTCACCCTTTATCGGTTGTGTTTTGCCTTATCTGGGACTTAACTGTTTTACTTCCAGACTCTTTCTTTTAAACATGTGGGCAGGGGGAGATTGGGAGGAAAAATGCCCCGGCAGCATTTGCAAAGGGCCCCAGGCACTTTAACTTGTCAGTTCTGAGCCCTGGGCCACTTCAGTGGGAGCAGCCACTGCCGCCCACACAGGCTTAACGGCAGCAAAAAGCCATCTTGGTTTGTTTATTTCCCAAAAGGGATTTTAAACATTTCGAACATTGCAGAGTATTGGGGACTGAGAAGAGGGAAGAGGTGGAGCCCGGGGGGCTGCCGGGAATCCCCACCCTGCCCAGTGGCTCACCCAAGTGGTACAGGAGGGTCTCCAGGTGACTGAAGCTGCCGCTCTCAGGCCAAAGTGCCAATCCGGCATTGTCAGGGCTGGAGACCTCCTGGGCTCCAGTGACTCCCAGCTCAGCCTCCCTCCGGGTGGCTGGGACCACAGGTGTGTGCCACTGTACCTGGCCTCTTAGGCTAATTTTACAACTCACTGACATTCTTTCCGAGAATAATGTTGGAAGTGTGTGGAGCCTTTCTGGAGTGCGGACTCTTGGCTAGTTTCTATAAACACCAAACCAGAAAGTACCTGTTGTGGGCACTTCAGTTGCCAGCAGCCTGCTCCAGGTAGATCAGAGTGAACCTTCACACCTTCCCTGCTCACCCTGATGTGTCCGAGGTTAAGTTTAGAGGCAGCAGTGCAGTGGGACTCGGAATGCTGATCAGTAGGGACATCACTATTTAAACCACAGATTTGTATCAGTAGTTGTGTGACACTGGTGGTAACACTTCTGCTTCTCGCCATGGGAAATGTTTGGTCAGATGAGGAGATGCTGTCATAGACTGGCAGCAGTGAGCAGTTTGCTTGGCAAGGCTCTGTGTGGAAGGCCGCGGGGATGTGGCTGAGAGCTGGTCTTTGCAGCGAGGACAATGCCTGCATTTACATAAGAATCTCACGAGCAGCAGGTGTCCCCCAGTTCCCAGTGGAGACTAAGATGGGCTAATGCAGAGTGCTGACAACAGCGCCTGACTCCAGTAAACTCTCCGTGTTGCTGCTCTGACCATGGTCGCTTTACCTTGCAATTTCCCAGACTTGGCAAAGTGAGGGGGCACCCACTGCATGTGTCTGTGGAAGATTGTCGGGAGTCCGGAGCGGTAATGTGCAGGTAGTGACGCCTCCACATCGGCTCTGAGAGCACTCACCCGCTGTTCTCTCTGTGTTATTGTCGACACTGTGCTCGGGCCGGGAATGCCTCGAGTCCCTAGTCAGCCTGGAAGCTGTCGCGGAGGCATTGAACATCTCTTCAGGGGCCTTGGTCGGAGTTCGGATTCCTCAGGCTGGAATCTCTCTTTGATTTGTCCCTGACACCTGGTGGAGAGACACTGTTTGCCCAAAGTTCTTACAACTCCATAAAAATCATACCTCATGATCTCTGCTGGAAATTCAATACTTAAGGAAACCACATCCTTCTCCACCTGTGATTTATAAAGGAGGGTGTAGGGTAGAGGCAGTGATGTGATCAGCACCTGGCAGGCGCTAGGTGGTGCCAGGGGAGCAGTTGGGCTCAACACTCTTCCTGTGTAATGTAACTGAACTGACCTTTGTCCCTGTCTGGCCTCCAATGTCATAAAGAATTAATGACCCTGACTTGGGTAGCAGGTACCTTTTACCTCACAGAGACACACAGCAAAAGCAGAACGCAGTGGTGTGAGGCAGGAAATGAAAAGGTCAGGAGAGCAGCTGGGCAGCTGGCTGGGCTGGCTGCCACACTCCCCCAGGGAGCAGCTTCTCTCTCTGGGCTGCCTCAGCACCAAAATGTAAAAGCAGGTGGGTATTCAGGGAGCGTTAGCACTTTCTACCCATCTTATCTCTTCCTCTGAGATCAGCAGGTACACTGCCAGCCTTCTGTTGTGATGACACAACTTGTTATGACCTCATGCACATTTCCTGTGTTTTCTTGAGTATCACATGCTTGTTGATTCTTTAATCACATAATGAGGAGGTTGCAGCTCAACTGCATGTTAGCCGTTGTCAAACTGTTTCCGTACTCAGCTGGGAAGTAAAACCTTTAGATTTTGCAGCCCATATGGCCTCCGTACCATTGCTCAGTCCTGTTTTCACAGTGAAACAGCAGCCGTAGACCAGGGGTAACGGACAGCATGGCTGAGTACCCACCAAACCTTATTGACAGACAATGAGATTTGAACTTCATGTAATCTCACATGTCACGTAATATGCTTGTTTTTTCTCTTTCTCATTAAAAGACAGAAAACACATTGTTAGCTCTCAGGTCGTACAAAAGAGGCAGCGAGCAGGATTTGTCCCCAGAGCCACAGTTTGCTGTCCCAGAGAATGCGGTCGTCACACTTACAGATGAGCTTGCTGACATCCAAAGATTAAATTCTCCTCTCTCCCAGCTCTTGTCATCTGAATCAAGGTTGTTTGTAATGATGACCAATTATTTCAAATCTTGTCTCTCAAAAAAAATCCAGTTACTTAAAGGCAAAAAATGTGTTTCCCATAACATCCAGTGGATCTCAGAGTATTTGATCCATGTTCAGAAAGCAGTTCTGAACTGGCTAATTCACAGGGAAACTCGTGTGCTCTAGAAACCTCCCTCAAGGAGGCTCTCATCGTTTCCCCTCTTCACCAGCATCAGTATTTCCACCTGATTATAGAAAGGCAGCAGCAATTATTAACTCCCTTTAATTCTGAGTTAGGGATAAAGGAAGTTGGGGGACACTGGGAAAGATAGTGGTCCTCTTACTAAGAACCCAGGGGTGCAGAATGACAGCTAAGCAGACCCAGATGCCTGTTGATTAAGGCCAGGGCATAGTCACGAGTTGAGCGAGTAGGAACAGGAATGCAATGTCTTGTTTTCAGGGAGTGGTTCTTCCATGGCAGGCCTTACATAAATGACTTATTTAATCCTCTCAAGAGCCCTGTGAAAAAAGCCCAGCTTCATGTCTTAAGGGGATAGGTTCCAGGATCCCTCCCCCTTGGATACCAAAAATACAGAGACATTTAAGTTCCTCATATAATATGGGTGGTATTTGCATATGATCTATGCACTCCCTTCTGCTTACTTTAAATCATCCCTAGATTAGCTATAATATCTGACATAATCGGGCTTTTATTTGCATTACTTTTATTGTTGCATTGTTTTTTAAAAATATATTTTTGAGGCTGGGAGCTGTGGCTCATGCTTGCAATCCTAACACTCTGGGAGGCCGAGGCAGGTGGATTCCCTGAGCTCATAGGTTCAAGACCAGCCTGAGCCAGAGCTAGACCTCACCTCTAAAAATAGCTAAGCATTGTGGCAGATAGCTATAGTCCCAGCTACTCAGAAGGCTGACACAAGAGAATCGCTTGAGCCCAAGAGTTGGAAGTTGCTGTGAGCTATGACACCACAGCACTCTACTGAGAGCAACAAAGTGAGACAGTTATCTCAAAATATATATACATAATTATAAATTAAATTATATATATTTATAAATATATATGATTATATATAATATATTAATTATAAATATAAATTATATATATAATTTTTTTTAAATCAGAGGTTGATTTAACCTGGGGATGTGGGACTGAGGATGCAGAGACCAACTCTCCTGTTATCCTTTTGTGCAGCTGTGGGAACTTTGCCTCTTTGGCTTGACAATATTAAGTGACATTTCAGCTGTCACCCAGCCCATAGGGATCCTGCCTGACTCCAAGCCCAGCCCCCACCCACGTGCCTCTGGCATGTAAGTTGCATCAATTTCTTGCATATAAACAGTGGCTTGGAACAATACTCACATCATGTATAGAAGCCCCTCTGGAGATGGTCTGCTTGATACTCCCCGCCCTGGCCATATAGTTCTGTGAAAGGCAATTCTCAGGTACAGATAAGAGCCCAGCAAACTCACTGTCTCATGCTCAGGGATAGTAGTGCCACATCTCTTTGATGGGAGGGTCTATTGTTAGCATGTGCACCTTGCTGGGAGCGCGCTTCCCTGGAGCAGCTCCTGGGAGTCTGTATAAGTCAAGGGGCAGGACTCCGACCGGCAGGTGGGACAAACACAAGCTCCTAAGTATGACCTGCCCAGTTTCCGCGTACCTTCCATGTGGGTTTCGGGGACCTTGAAACGGGTTAACTGCAAACCTCTGGTCTCAGAACCAGAGCTGAACCTACCTTTGGAAGCCCATGGTAGGCTTTGTTAGTATTTTAGAAAGATGTTGAGTATTTTGATTCAACATGAAGACACTGTCTCCCAGAAACGAGAGAAAACTGAAGGAAAATACCTCTAATGGTACAAGATGAGCTCCCACTTGTCTTGAGAAATGTTTCTTACAATAAATTACCTGATCCTGAGAAATTTAGGTAAATAACCTGATGCTCAGTAGCTATATTTTTAAATCTTTTAAACAATGCATTGGTTGTCAGATAAAGGCAAACACATTTTCACCTTTTTGTTCTAGTGTCTTACTGAAATTTAAGTATTTGAGGTTGAAATACTTGATGCCCTTGGGAACTCCAATTTCTTTCTTTCTTGTCTTCTTAAACCCTAGGGACTTTGGGCCTTTTACCCTGTGGTAAGGGTTCTGTCCCAGCAGTTCCACTGAACATGGGCTACAGAGCTGGGGGGACAAGCACAAGACGTGCCTGAAATAATCGCATTCTAGACCCAGAGCCTGGATCCAGGCCTTGGCTCTGTTGCTCACTAAACCTGTTCCCCGACCTCTTTGGGCCTAAGTTTCTTTTTCTAATTCCGGAAACATCTCCAGGATGGACCAGATAACTGTAAACCCCCATCTCTAACACTCTGATAGTTAGGTGTCAGTGCACGAGGGCCAGGGCCATGCCAGGGGCTTCATAATGAAGCAGTTAACAGTTGTGGGCCCTGCTCGGTGAGTGTGCTGGGCACAGCTCCCCAAGCTGCACTGGAAGGCACACGGATGCTCTTGTCCTTGACCTTGACCTCATCCTCATCCTCTCCTTCCCCTCGCCCTGACATTCAAGTATCAGGCAGTCAGGTGTTTATGGTAACCTTCTACCCATCCCCACCTGCTCTGAAGGAATCAGCCTTCTTCTCTCTCCCTTTTTCTCCTCTTGACTTTCTATAAAATTTGCATCATTGGTATAACTTTTCTCTTTACTGGGGGCTGCCCTTGGAAAGTGTAAGTAGATGTAATGACAGCTTGCCTTCTCCACATACAAACTCCCTGAACTTGAAACCGTAGACCAGACGGACTGTTTGTCAGGTGTGCTGTGAACTTAGACCAGTGGGTGGAAGAAGATGATGAATCCCATTTGGGTTAGCTTCTCTTCCTTAACCTCCCAGCAGTGGCTGAGGCTGTCCTGGGGCGGTCACACTGTTCTAGGGGATGAGCCCGCAGTGATCCTGCACCGGGTGGGAGGTGGACAGCAGGTCTGCAGTCCATCTCCCACCACACAGCTTGGGGTCCAGCCCTGTTCCTAGCACATCCCTGCATTCACTGCAAGGCCTAGAGCCACCTGCAAGAGGAGTGGGCACTTGAGCCTCAGACCCACCAGAAGAGGACCTTTCAGCTCTAATAGTAAAACAAAATCCATCTGGTTCTATCTTGTTCTCCTTGCAGGAATAAGTACATCTAGCACTCAGTTTATTAAAAAACGAAACAAAACAGCTATGTAGACAGTGAGCCCGTAAAGTTGGGGTTTTTACTTTTTATTTTTTGAGACAGAGTCACACTATGTGGCCTTGGGTAGAGTGCCATGCTGTCACAGCTCACAGCAACCTCCAACTCTTGGGATTAAGCGATTCTCCTGCCTCTGCCTCCCAAGTAGCTGGGATACAGGTGCCCGCCACAACGCCTGGCTATTTTTTGGTTGCAGTTGTCATTGTTGTTTAGCTGTCCTGGGTTCCTGCCTGGGTGTATGTGGCCGGCGCCGTAACAGAACCCACCAGCCTGGTGTATGTGGCCGGCGCTGTAACCACTGTGCTACGGGCACCGCCTAACATTGGGATTTTAAATGGAAGTGGATCGAGGAAGTGCCCAGCTAGGACATGTCTTGGAAGTGTCCCTTCGCGGAAGTCTCAGGCGCTATCCAGCCCTTACAACAAAACTGCCAGGCCACTTGGAGGGTTTCAGATCAGCTCCTTCTCTGCTCCACGAGCTCATTATTCCTGGTTCTTTTCCGGATCTGCTTAGACTTCCTGGTTGCAGTCTCACCTCCCTTCTCTGCGTCACGGTTTCCTTGAAAGGCTGAGTCTCACCTGCCACCAAGTGCTCCCACCCCCGAGAGTCCCCTGCCTGTCTCCGGCCAGATATAAGGGTCATGAGATCTTTGCATATGACAAACTTCATCCCATAAAGAAGGTATTCCAGCATTTGACAGTAAGCCACGTGGTCCTCATTTACTCCGGAATTCGTAGTTGGAGTCACTGCGAGATGGCCCAGCATCTGGCCAGTGGCTGTGGACAACTGTGCCTGAGCCAGTGAGGACACCTGGAGCCATGGAAGGAAGAGAGGCAGGAACATGAAAGGAGCGAGCGATGTGACCCTTCCCCCAAGAGCTGCTGCCAAGTCAGTGCGACTGGGAAGCCAAGACGGCTCCTTCCTCCCACCTCTGGGTGTGCCGTGCGCCTTTGTTCTGAACCAAAGTCCTCTAACAGGTCCCCCGTGGGAAGCACAGATATTTCATGATCTGGACGTGCCTCCATGAAGTTTGTGTAATGGAGAGGCTATTTAATCACATCTTACTATACTTAACAAATCTTCAACACATCTCAACGCTTTGGGCGGAATGACGTAATCTGATTTGAGACTGTAGAGAAGTGATCCCTAGAAGCCATACAACCATTAATCCATTAACTCAAGAGTGAATTCTTTGAAATAAAATTTTTCTGGACATCTTTCCCTGGAGCTATTCCTGGGACGTAGTTCCCAAACTTGCTCCTTGTTTCTGCATTTCCTTACCTGGTTTCAGATGTGAGCTCCTGCACGGCAGCGTTTGTCAACCTTTTTTATCTCAGGGCACACTCAAACCCACAGGCAAATGTCCACAGCACACTTGAATTATGTTGATCAAAAAAAGAAAGAATAAAAAAGAATATACTTACTGTGCTTTCAACTTCTTTTAAAAATAATTTAATGAGCTTTAAACATTTCCATGGCACACCTAGGATCCTTTCACGGCAGACTGGTTGACAATCGCTGCTGTGTGGTGTCACCCAACACTAGCACTTCCCAACCTGGAGACTTACAGCTAAGGAAGAAGGCTGATGATTAGAAAATGTGGATTGTCCCCCATCTCATCACATCACACGGAAGTTTCCTGCCCTTCCCACGTGGTTTTGATGGGCGAGGCGTCTCTCCTCTGTCCCAGGACATAGGAGGTAGCTGAGGGCCAGACAGTGCTACCCCATCAGGACACAGCAGCCCCTCCCACTCTGTTCAGACGGTCAGCCTTCCGGCCTCCCCTGCCTTGGCCTTTAGGAGGCCCTGGGAAGGGTATTTGGCATCTCAGGAGCCTCTGGGACTGAGGGATGAAGGGGAGACCTTAGCCCCGGTCACCCCTCCCCCAAGTACTCAGCGGGACAGAAAACCCTCTTACTACTAAGCCAAAATAAGTTTTCCTTTGGCTCTTCATGGGGAAGAACGTGCCATGCTTAGGTGTTCATACTTATTAAAAGAAGATGCAGCCAGAAGTAAAGGAGAGAGAAATAGTCATGAGAGACTGTGGCTGGAACTTGCAGAAATAAGGGTTGAAGCCAAAGGCTCCCTATTAGGAGGTTTATTCCCTGATCTCCATTGGGAGCACTCACAGGCATGGTGGGCTGTCGTCCTTCCCGCCAGGATGTTCTGCACAGCACTTTTGTTTAGTGGTAGCATTTAACTGAGTCTGAAAAACTCATCACTAGGGGAGAAAAAGCTGAACAGGGAATTGGAAACTATGTAAAATGGACCTCTCAGGCTGTCCAAGGGGGGCCTTTCTGTGTCATGAGCCTTTATTGCCTCTGATTCAGATGACAGGAGAACAGGAAGAAGGAGAGGATTTTTTGCACCGAAGACTTCCCAGAGCAGATGCTGCTTAATCAGTTAGCAGGGTGAGGAAGGGAAGGGAGAGAGTAGGGGGTGGGGCGGGGGTGGGGGAGAGAAGGGAAAATTTAATTTAAGCCGCTCAAGTACCTGCTTTAAAAAACATCTGACGTGCTCACAGGTGATTTGCCGTGCATGTTGCTATTGCTTTGTGGACCCTCTGGATTTGCAAAGTGCTGTCCAACAGGGCCCCCTGGATGGAGCGTGGCCCGGCCGCCCTCGTGTGGCAGGTGGATTTTCACAGTCATCGGCACGCCCCTGCTTCTCCCAGCGGCCCCACCCTGGGCTGACTGGACACACCCTGAGCCTTGAGCTTTTCATCAGCAAAAGTACCTTCTCAAGAATTCACAGGTTAAATTTCTTCAGCCACAGAGAAAAACATTTATTGTCTTTTCCCCCCAAATCGGACTGGGAGTTAAGACCATGTGTCAACCTGCTTGCAGATGCTGCACTTCAGCAGCCAGGAAGGACAAAATGAAAATTCATTGCCGGCCCAGCTGTGGAACAGAAAATTAAACCCAAACATCTCTTTGCAGAGGGACAGGGAAGGGACGCTGCCACCTTGTGGCCGGCCGAGGCCTGTTCAGCGAGCCGAGCCTCCTCCTCCCTAGGCCTGGGGCTGTTGATTTGTGGGACTTGCAGATCTCACTGATGATAATGAAAATACTTTACAGGGGTGTAATATGCAAACAGCACAGCACTGATTAGCCAGGGAGGCTGCCAGCCCAGCAAGGTGAGAGTTCCCCGTGCCTTCTGGCATGATTGCTGATTTCTTTTTTAACCTCCATTTAATTCTGCTCTCAGCACCTTGGATAATATATTTAGTGTCAGGGAAAAGGCGGCAGATGCGGGCAGGAATAAATGAGGTTTGCTGTGTTCAGAATGAGGCCGGGTATTTCTGAGCACAGATCTACTGTGCATGTTATTTATGCTTTTTGAAATTTTCTGGCACCCAGATTTCTCAGGGGGCTTTGATTTTTCTCAGTGGTACAGGGGACACATCATGGGTTGCCGGCACCCACTCACCGTCAGAAGCCCCAGAGCTCTTCTGTTCAGGATGACCCTGAACTCACACTCACTCTCTGTTTTCTGTTTGGCCTGTCTGGCCTCATTAAAAGATGACAGTCTGCAGTACCAATATTACTCAGGCAGATGGCTGCTCAAATGTCCAGCCATATTCTGAGCTGCCAGACTGCACGGGCATAGCAGACGAACCAATCCAGTTCCCTGGCTGGCCAGGCCCAGCATGTGCTAGAAAGAGCGATGGGCAGGAGCCAGAGACTCCCGGGTTCTGCCCTCTCCTGGCCTGCGATTCTGGGTGTGCAACTTGGTCTCCCATCCAGAAGGTCCCTGGCACCACTCTTCAAGGCTCAGCCTGTCACCTGGACTCAGATGAAGGTTTCTGTCATTCAAGTGAGAAGAATTGAGTTGTCAATCAGTGAGTTGTCAATGTCTCCAAGCCTCAACTTTCTCCTCCACAAAATGGGACCACAAAAGCAGTTACACAGGTCACTACAAGGATCACAATGGCATGTCTGGTATCCTATAAGTAGTGGGGAAAAAACGCCCTGGGGCTTACTAACACTTGCCCCCCATCTCGTTAGATTGCTGTGGAGTTCAAAGGACACAGGATATATAGTGTTAGTATAGGATTAATATCACAGGGTGTTAGAAATGTGACGGAAGCCGAGCAAGATGACCAAATAGAAACCCTAGTGGTCATCCCTCCAGAGCCATGAATACCAAATTCAACAACAATCCACGCAAGCACCTTCGGAAGAATTAAAAATCAGTCAAGTGATCCCACCACCTTGGTTAACATTATATCAAGACAAGAGGCACTGAAGAGGGCAGAAAAGGCAGTGTCACACGGCCTGTGCCAACCCTCTCCCCTGCCCACTCCCCCGGGCAGTGCCAGGTTAGCCAGCGCCAGGTGGAGAGAGAATCTGTGTGCCCAGGGGAGGGAGAGGAGGTGACGGTGGGACTTTGCACTGACACTCAGGCTGCCCTGGCACAGGGACACAGCACAGGGCAGGACGCTGCTGCTGCCCGTGGAGGGAGCACTTAGACCAGCCCAGTGGAGGGGATCCTGCACCCTAAAGCCTGAGTTCCTGTGGCCCCACCACCAGCTGACAAAGAGCAGCCTGGGGCCTGAACTAACTTTATACGGCAGGGGCCACAAGGCTGTAGTCCTTCTGCAATTCCGTAGCTGTGCTGATTCGGACCCAGTGGACTTGGGATGCAGACGACCCAGTGAAGCACCAGCCCGGGCAGCCAAGCCAATGCCTGTGTCACCCCCTCCCCCCAACTACAGGCAACGCAGCTCAGGAGGAATATTCCACTTGGAGAAAGGAAAGGGAAGAGCTCAGAGGTCTTGGCTTTGCAATTTGGGGACCAGCTCGGCCATAGTAAAATAAAGTACAAAATAGACTCCTAAAGCCTCTGCCTCCAGGCTTTAGTTCCTGGTTGGCATTTCTGGACACCCTCTGGACCAGAAGGAAACATTCTACCCTGAAAGGGAGGACCCAGGTCCAGCAGGAGTCACCACCTGCTGACTAAGAGCTCTTGAATTTTGAACAATCATCAGAGGTAGCCAGGCAAAGGCAGCAGTCACCAGGCTTTGGTTGAGACTGTCTGGCTTCAGGTATGACAGGGCACTGGTGGCCATGAGGGAGTGCCCATGTCACTCCTCCCCCAACTCTAGTGGCCAAGCACAGAGAGTGAAGAGAGTGAGACTTTGCCTGGTAATCCAGGGAATTCTCCCACATCTTACCCAAGACCACCAACATGGTACCACCAGAGTCTGCAAGAATCACAGCACTACTGGGCTTGGGGCACCTCCAGTGCTGATACGGCTGCACTGACCAAAGACTGAGATGACAACACTCAATTTGAGTATCTGAAAAGCCTTCTCAAGAAGGATGGGTTCAAACAAGCCCTGAGTGCAAAGATTAAAATAAACACCTGACTCTCCAATGCCCAGGTATCAACAAACATCCATAAGCATCAAAAACACCGAGGAAAATAGGACCTCACTAAAGGAACCAAGTAAGGTGCCAGTGACCAATCTTGGACTGGTAGAGACAGGCCACCTGAACAACAGAGAATTCAAGATAGCCATCCTGAAGATGCTCGGTGAATTCATGACAATTCAGAGAAGGAACTCAGAAGCCTATCAGATAAAGTTAACAGAGAGATTGAAATTAAAAAAAAAAAAAAAAAAAAAAAACAGAAAATCTAGAACTTAAGGATTCAATTAACAAAATGAGAAATGCATCAGTCTCTCAATAGCAGAATTGACAAAGCAAAAGAAAGATTAGTAAGCTTGATAATAGTCTATTTGAAAATATATAGTCAGAAGAGTGAAAAGAATAAATCAGAAGGAAGCATGCCTACAGGATCTAGGAAACAGCTTCACAAGGGTAAATCTAAGAGATATTGGCCCTAAGGAGGAGGTACAAAGAGACAATGGGGTAGAAAGTTTATTCAAAGAAGTAATAATACAGAAGTTTCCAAAACCAGGGAAAGATACCAATATTCAGGTACAAGAAGGTCACAGAACACCAAGAGGATTTAACCCAAACGAAGTTCAAGGCATTTGATGATCAAGGTCCTAAATGTTATAGATTTGAAAAGGTCCTAAGAGAAGAAAAAAATAATATTAAAGGAGCTTCAATACATCCAACAGCAGACTTCTCAGTGGAAACCTGCAGGCCAGGAGAGACCGGCATGTCATACTTGAAATGCCACAGGAAAAAACCTGTCAGCCTAGAGTATTACATGCTGTAAAAATATCCTTCAAACATGAAGGAAAAATAAAGACTTTTCCAGACAAAAGCTGAGGGATTTTATCAACACCAAATCTGTCCTACAAGAAATTCTAACATGAGTTCTTCAATCTGAAATGAACAATAAGGTATCATCAGAAGGTTCACAATGCTAGTAAGAGTAAAGATATCATCTGCAGGTTCACAATGCTGGTAAGAGTATAAACACACAGAATACTCTGCTGCTATAATTACAGCGTATGAAACCCTTGGATGGTGAGTAGGAAGATTGGAAGACAAACTTGTCAGAAACAACTATGACAACTTTTTGAGAGATAGATGGTATAAAAAGACATGGATGGAATCAACTAAACGTTGGAAGAATCAATATTGTTAAAAATGTCCATTCCACCCAAAGCAATCTACATGTTCAATGCAATCTCCACCAAAACTCCAATGGCATTCTTCACATAAATAGAAAAGAAATCCTGAAATTTATATGTAACTACAAAATTCCCAGAATAGCCAAAGCCACCCTGAACAAAAAGAATAAAACTAGAGGAATTATGTTACCTGACTTCAAATTATACTACAGAGCTGTAGTAACCAAAACAGCATGGTACCAATACAAAAATAGACACATAGACCAGTGGAACAGACTAGAGAATCCAGAAATAAATCCACACATCTATAGTGAGCTTATGTTTGACAAAGGTGCCAAGAACATACAATAGAGAAAGCAGTCTCTTCTATAAATGCTGCTGGGAAAACTAGGTGTCCATGTGCAAAAGGATGAAACTAGATCCTTACCTCTCACCATGTACCAAAGTCAAATCAAAATGGATTAAAAACTTAAGTCCAAGACCTGAAACTATGAAACTGCTAAAAGAACCATTGGGGAAACTCTTCAGGACATTGGTCTGCAAGGACTTCTTGGGTAATACCCCTCAAACACAGGCAACGAGGGCAAAATTAGACAAATGGGATCATATCAAGCTAAAAATCTTCTGCAGAGGAAAGCAAGCAATCAGCCAAGAGAAAAGACAACCCACAGAATGGGAGAAAATATTTCAAGCTAGAAATATATAAGGAGCTCCGATAGGTCAATATAAAAAAAATCAATTTGATTAAAAATGGGCAAAGATCTGAATAAGACATTTCTCAAAAGAAGACACACAAATGGCCAACAGGCCAAATGTTCATCATCATTAGTCATCAGAGAAATGCAAAACAAAACTACAATGAGGTATCATCTCACCACAGTTTACACGGCTGTTACCAAAAGGAGAGATAATAACCAGTGCTGGTGAGGAAGTGAAGAAAGGGGAGCCCTAGTGCTCTGCTGGTAGGGATGTCAATTACAGCAACCAGTATGGGAGGCAGGATGGAGGTTCCTCAAAACACTAAAAACAGAGCTGCCATAGACCCTGCGATCCCACTGCTGGGGGGGACACCCAAATGAAGGGAGTTCAGTGCACTGCAGAGGTGACTGCACTCCCACCTTCACGCTGCACTGTTCACAAGAGCTAAGGTTTGCAGTCGACCTGCGTGTGTCCATCAGCAGGTGAATGGATGAAGTAGTGTGGCACATACACACAGCTGGATATCAGATAGCCACAGAAAGCATGCAGTCCTGCCATTTCCAACAAGTGGATGGAACTAGAGAACTTTGTGTTAAGCGAAATACACCAACCATGGAGAGACAAGTCTCACATGTTCTCACTCATACCTGGGAGCTAAATATAAAAACAATTGAGCTCATGGAGACAGAGAATAGAATGATGTTACCAGAGGCTGGGAAGAGTGTGGGGCGGATAAAGCAAGGATGGTTAATGGGTGCAAAAATATAGCTAGATAGTCAGAATGAGCAATATTTATTAGTACAACAAAGTGTCTATAATTAGCTATAGGTCAGGGTATACTTTAAAATAACTAGAACAGTGGAATTGGAATGTTTCCAACAGAGAAATGATAAATGCCTGAGGTGGTGGATACCCCCAATGACACTGACTTGATTAATTTACATTGTTTGCCTGTATCAAAATATCACGTGCACCCTATAAAGATATACAACTGTTATGTACCCATAATAATTAAGAAAAGAAAGTGAAGGTGTTGATTGGTTATGAATGTTGCTCTTCCTGTATCATTTATCAAGGAAAAAAGATGGCAAATTGAGGGAAGAATGATCTCAGGGTTACATGAGACAAGGGAAGTTTGGGGGCATCCTGGGATTTCAGCATTTGTGGAGGGCCAGGAGGACCTGGCTGATCTGGGTCCTCTCTTGTGGGAAGGCACATCATTAGGTCCCCAAGTTCTAAAGACACAACCTTGAAGAAGCACAGAAAGATTGTCAACTCACAGCAAGATTTGGAACTCCCTACATAGCGCCAAAGGCCCCCTCTGGTCCTAAAGCATCCCCTGGTGGGAAGGGGGCAGCTCCGTGTCTGGGGAGGGGCACGGCACTGATATGCTGTCTGCTGTCCCTTCCGTCTCTTCAGACCCTGGTGAGCAAGGCACCCCTAAGGCCCTCCATTGTGAGGTCCCCACCCCACTCCCAACTTGGTAGTACCATTCTGTTTGGAAGTTCCCACCAGAAGTACTAGCAAACCTCCCTCGAGCTTCAAGCTGGGATTATTTTATTCATAGAGTCATTCTGGAAGCCTGGGTTGTTTCCTGCATCTTTGCTTTGAATCACAATTAGCAAAAAAAAAAAAAAATAGAAAAAAACAAATCACAACACTGGATGGCTCCGTTTTAGCCTTTCATGTGGTGTTTAGATTCTGGCAAAGAAGAACTCACTGTGACTGCAGCTTTCCACGATGAAAAAAAGCTTGAGATTTTCTACCAACGATTTCACAAAAACAAACAGAAGATTCACTGGGAGAACTGGAGAAACATCTGATCCTATAAACCACAACTAAAATATACTGTTGTTACCTTGGAAATGATTTCCCTAGGAGGATGGAAATAGCTCACTGAGCCCTGCTTGTCCCCAGAGTCAGCCCCTCTGTCACTGGGGTTTTGTCTTTTACCTACAGATTATGTCCACAGCCCAGCAGAACCGTTTAGAGCTGATAATACCTCTTATAATCATACAAGATTATCCAGGAATAAAAACCTTGGAAGAAGGTTTTACAGAAAGTAACAGAGCTGGGCGGTGCCTGTGGTTCAGTGGGCAGGGCGCTGGCCCCGTATACCGAAGGTGACAGGTTCAAACCCGGCCTGGGCCAAACTGCAACAAAAAATAGCTGGGTCGGGCAGCGCCTGTGGCTCAAAGGAGTAGGGCGCCAGCCCCATATGCCAGACGTGGCGGGTTCAAACCCAGTCCCAGCCAAAAAAAAAAAAAAACAGAAAGTAACAGAGCTGTTGTGAGCGCCCTCGGCGTAATCACCTGGGGTACAAGTCTCCCTGTCCTATCTGCCCCATTTGAGAGAAGAGGTCGTCTCAATGAAGAGCCAGTTGTTAACTGGCCTCGCACCACGTAATTTCCAGGTGCATCCCATGGGTGTCTGCCTTGTATTATAGATATTTTCTCTTTACTCCAAAATAGGATCTAAAACCATAGGCTTCAAGAAGGTTGCAAAGCTGCAGTGCACAGAGTGAGATGGCCTGCCATGGCTCCTGGGGAGTGTGGTCTTGTGGGAGGGGAAAGTCTGGGAGTCTGGCAGCCCTGAGCTCAGAATTACTTCACCTGTCGGACCTCATTTTTCTCCTCTGTAGGATGGGCATGGCAGCATCAGCCTTCTGGGTTTGCTGTGAGAGTCACCACACGCCGTGTAGAGCTGGTATTGCCAGACATACTGCTCTTAGAAAATGCACATATGTTAGTAAAAAAGGAACATTTTCTCCTGCCACTGAATGACTACTCAAGATCCTCCTAGAGACAAGTCTCCATCTCAGCTTGTTGTCACCACCCCCAACTAAGGAACACAGTTGCTGTCACCACCCCTCACTGAGGGACACAGTTGCTGTCACCACCCCTAACTGAGGGACACAGTTGTCACCACCCCCTAACTGAGGGACACATTTGTCACCACCCCCTAACTAAGGAACACAGTTTCTGTCACCACCCCTAACTGAGGGACACAGTTGTCACCACCCCTAAACTAAGGAACACAGTTGCTGTCACCACCCCTAACTGAGGGACACAGTTGTCACCACCCCCCAACTGAGGAACACAGTTGCTGTCACCACCCCTAACTGAGGGACACAATTGTCACCACCCCTAAACTAAGGAACACAGTTGCTGTTACTACTCCTAACTGAGGGTCACAGTTGCTGTCACCACCCCTAACTGAGGGACATGGTTGCTGTCATCACCCCCAGCTAAGGAACACAGTTGCTCTCACCACCTCTAACTGGGGGACACAGTTGCTGTCACAGGCCCAGCACCTGAAGACAGAGGGCCGTCATCAGATGGCGCTCTGCTTTGTGTATGCAGATGTATGGAGAACTCTCCAGTCAGGAGCAAAGTGCCCGGCAGACGACAGGCATTGCTCACATCAGTGATAGCAGCGGTTGCCTTCTTAGTGCCACAGGCCCCGGCAGACCTGTTACGGTCACTCTAACTCACGGACATGATGATAAATGTATAAGCTGTAAGCTGACGGTGACGTCCAAATCACTCCACTTTGCTTTCCTAATGGATCTTACACGAAGCAGGGGCACCTGGAACGTAGCACTTTACCCCACCTCTCAACCATAAGGAAGGGGCCAGGAGGTGGCCAGTGGCCAGTGTAGATGGGCCACAGAAAGTAGTGACAGGGATTCCAGCATGCCTTGTGCAGGGGCAGCAGGTTGGACAAAGGGAGCCTGCAAGTCTGGGCACAGCGGTCCCAAATGAGCCTCCTGTTGCTCCCAACAGTCCAGAGGGGGCTAGGATATGGAGCTGACATAACCCACACCCTCGACACCAGGCATGGTGAGAATAGCTCAGTGACTGCTCTAAAGTGGAGCCAACGCTGCCTGGACCCTTTACCCCGAAGAGAAAATTCCCAGACCTGCAGGAGGGGTGGGGTGGAGCAAGCCCTGGCTGCCACGCTGCTGATTCTTCGCAAGCCGCCTCCTGCCCCTGACAGCACTCGTGTCCCCTCGTGCATCGGGGGAGCCAGGCTGGGTGGCGGGTGTGAAGCAGGAGGGTGAGGCCTTGCACAAAGCTCCCTCTGATTAACACTCATTGGAATCTGTGCTCATGACCAGGACCCCAGGCGGCCTTGTCCCATCACGTCCACCTCCCGTCCACGGCTCAGGGTGGTGGGGGCTGACAGAAGCAGGTTTGCTGCATTTATTTCTTTCCAGGTTTTCTGTGTCTTTCAAATTGCAGAGCATGACCAAGTCCTCAAGTCAACTTAATGAACTAGGATGATATGAAAGAGGAGAGCAGCCTTAGTGGAAGAGGGCCTACGCCTGGGATAGATGATACCAGAGTACATAGGAACGGCAAGGACTGTAGCTCCCCACAGAGGCACTTTTGGAAGTCTTTGCTCTAGTTGCAAATGTATGACGGTGAGTCAGGGTCAAAACACTGATGGCTGTTGACGTTGGTCACGGTGGAGAATGACTCCACGCAAGTGCAAAGGTCTGCACCAGGGAAGACTGGCCATGGGCGAGCACCCTCTGTGGAGGGCTGGGGGGCTCCCCCACAGGCAGCCAGTGGAATTGCAGGCTGTTGAAATGCAGACGCACCACCGACATTCTGTGAACCCAGGAGGTGTACAAGCCAGGGGCGCAGATCGGGTGCGCTCGGAACAGGGGCACGAGAGCTGATCCCACCCTGGGAGGGCTCCACATGGCAGGTCAGACAGAAAGCAATGTGAAAACAGGAATGAGACTAGACCAGGCACTGAGTGCGTGGGAAGCCGAAAGGCTCTTCCCTGCTGGCACACAAGCGTAGCGTTCCGTGTGTGATTCCCACACGCAAGACGCAATGTCCTACCCAGAGGAGGCCGCCATACCCAGACAGCAGAAGCTGTAGCAGAGAAAGAGTTTAATGTTGCAAGGTGCTCAGCAAGGAGACAGGAGACATTTCTCAAATCCATCTCCCCAAGAACTGAGGGGGCTAAGATTTTTAAAGGTAGTTTGGCAAACAAATGGCTAGGGAATTGGGTATGCTGATTGGCTAGGGATGAACTCATAGGGCTGGGAGGCAGAAATCATTTTGTCGGCTGAGACAGTTCCGGGTAGAGAGCCGTAGGATGTTTTGGGTTTGTTCCATGCACAGCCCCTGGTGTGGTTGGTGTCAGCTGGTCTCCCTGACTGCAGAGTCTGGAAAATGTCCCAAAGACCAGTCTTAGGGCTTCCACTAGTGATGCTGTCTATAGAAGTGATCAGGAAGTCACAAATCTGGCACCTGTCGTGACTTAAGGAGCACCAGATATAGGACGGTGTTAGGACATAGTGGCTACTTACCTTCTAGCTATGTGTATACTTATGTGGGAATCAGACTTTACCTTTATGGCTCTTGCCTACAGCCTTGTATTACTTTAGTACAAAGCAGCAGGGTTTAGTTTACCTGTTCTCTGCCTGCCCTCCCCCTGCCAGGTGCTTACCCAGCCCCAGAGGTGTCCCCAGCAGGTGCAGAGTGTCTTCAGTGGAACATGAGGGACAAATGGGCATCATGGGGAACAGAAGCCACTGTCGGAGGAAGTGGAGGGAGCTGGGACTCCAGGGGAGAGCCTGGTTTCAGTTAAAGCAAGAAGGCAGGTGAATGTTCAGAGATGCAGCTGGGGAGACAGGCGAGCGGCTGACACTGGGCCGAGGTCCCTGGAGGCACAGGGAGGCTCTGGATGTAAAGGGAGGGTGTGGGACCTGGAGGACACACGAGGCACCGGGGAGATGCTGGCTGGGTGGTGAGTCTCCGCCTCCAAGGCACTGAATGCACAGATTTGAGCAAACTATCTGAGTCGGAATGCAGGATCCACCCTTTATCATTCACTACAAAATGTCAGGCAGTACTCGAGGTTTCCTCACCTCAGTTGTGGAAAACAGTGGCCCCAAACACAGAGCCCTTATAAAGGCGGATGTGCTTGGGACAAGCCTGCTCACGGGGCGGGGGCTTCTTGCAGCATCTGGTGTCCCCAGCATTAGAGGAGGTGCAGGTGACGGGCGCTGAGCAGTTTATCCCACTATACTCAAGACGTGCTAAGATGCCTGTGCTGTAGACAGAAGAGGGCCCTGTCACCTCCCTTGTGCCGTGGCTAAGGAGACGTCCACGGACCCTGAACTTAGGCCTGCTGCCCAGTGCACAGCTAAAGCCAAGTGCTGTGACACCGGTGCTTGGGGACAGAAGGGTTTATTCAGTTTGTCTAAAGTAGGAGACAATGACCCAGCTCTGCCTTGTCCCAGAGATGAGGCACGAGCTTTTGTGCAGGGCGGAGGTAAGGTTGGGAATGTGCATGTCACTTCCAGCGTCAGCATCTTAAGCAACCAGACTTCTGAGCCTCAGCAGTGAGTAGCAGCTGTAGGGGCATTCGGTGATTCCACAGAACAAACTCAGATTCTCCTGTGACGCTGGAGTGACTCCTCCACTCAGCAAAGGAACAGCCCCCACAGTGATAATGGCTGGGAGAGGAAGGGGGCCGGCCTGAAACGGGCAGTTAGCTCTCGCCGGCAGCCAGGGCCTCGTTCACTTTCACATCACTGCACTCATTACTGGCGCCGGGCACTAAAATCTCAAGGGCCCCATCTGGAGAATACGTCCAGAGAGGTCCCACGTGCTGGCCCAGGGGCAGCTCCCGGGGGCCTGGGCATCCAGGAGCTCCACAGCCTCAGCGTCTTCTAGGGTCAGAGAGCACAGCAGGAGGTCAAGGCTGCCAACCATGGCTGGAGGGACGGGGGAAGAGCAGAGGAGACATAGTGTAGCTGTCTGTAGTCTGCACTTGAAGAACCCACATGTGCAGGAGAGGCTGGGCCGGCTGCAGCCTCCTCATCTCCCTGTGTGTACTGTGGAGTCCTCACTGTTCCTGGATGCAGGATCTCTGACTCAGGGCTTGGGTTGGGGACGCTGGTGACTAAGAAATGCTGTCCACTGCCAAATGCCATAGCTCTGACTGGCCCCAGGAAAGGCCCCAAGAGCTGCAAGGGGGGCTGCTCTGACCCAGGGCTGTCCTAGGACATGGGTAGTGCCAGGAGGTTCTATGTACATATGAGATGCACTTGTGGGCCCGGTGCCATGTCCAGGGCAAGGAGGTAGTGTGGTGGGCAGGCGTGGCTGGGCAAGGGCATTTCTGCCTCAGCACTTGCTCATCTGAGTGTGGTTCTGCCACTTAGCACTGCTGTGAGCTGTGCGTGGCACTGGGTGGCTGCTTTTTGGTGGATGTGACTCTGGATGCCCAGAGGAGCAGGGAGGCCCCAAAAGGAGTATGGCCACTAGGCACCTCCTGATCTCCTCTCTGCCGTCGTTCCCATCGGCCTCCTCCAGGCCTGCCCAGACTGTCTCCCTCCGCACAGCGTCTGCAGGCTCGGCTGTCAGGTTGCCACGGTTATGAGATGGGGGAAGTGGGCGGTGCGTGGGGCTGGTCTCATTCACTGACAGCGTGTAATGTGACATGCTAGTGGGCACAGGCATGCCTGGAGACCCTTCCAAATCCATCGTCTACTTACAAGCAGTGTCCAGACCCCACAGACATTTGCTGATCCGCCAGCATCGCTCCGTGTTAGCTGTTCCTAAACAGTGGTGCTGTGGCCTTCCACAGAGCCCTGGACGCTGCTTCATTCCCCGCCCTCACAGTCACGGCCTGTGTTTGAGAAAGGGCTGTGCCGCTCAGGGACACAGTTTGGGCTTGGAGCAGAATGGAGCCAACGTGCCCCTGTGGAACCAGTGGCCTCATCCCCTTCAGCATGCGGCTGTCCTCTGAGTGATGTCAGCCTCAGGCCAAGGCCGTAATCCTAGGACATTTGGAGAGTGGGAGAGAGTGGGGATTGGGCTGTCAGGAAGGGCCTTCGGTCCCCAGCCTGTGCTGTTTCTCCACCTGCACCCTCGGAACAGCACAGTGACACCCGTGACCATCATCAACATGTGTGCCTGCCCGTGGGTCGGGCCCCTTCCCACTCACAGGCTGTTCCCTGCAGTCAGGATGCATCTATGCAAGTTGAAAGGGAAGTTCTTGTTCTTTCAACAATAGAACCAAGAATAATAAATAATCTGACACAGTTGGGTATAGAAATTGTTTCGAGTGCTGTTTATAGTTAACTAGCTTCCTATTTTAAAAAAAACCTTGAGATCTAATTTTTGTCTGAGCTATTGTCTTTGCTATCCATTATTTTTTAAATGTGTTTTAGCTGATATTAGGACATAATTATGCAGACTATCGCAGTCTGGCTAAGGTGACTATTGCTCAGTTAGGCTCTTCTTTTGAAAATATGTATTATAATGATCTTTGCTACAATGCTACATGAAAGGAAATATTCTCATTGTGTAATTTAAAACTAATGTCAAACTATATTAGAAATGTTACATATAATTTTAAGGCTATAATTTTGCTTTGTGGCAAAAAAAAAAAAAAAATAAAAAAATTCTAACTTCCAGAAGAGGACAGAGTAAGATCAGCACTTTGGGAAACATCTTAGTAAATACAAACTATGGTGAATTTCAGCTAGTGGTTCAGTCACTATCCAATTAAAATTCTAATTTCAGAATCTCAATTATTTTTAGCTTTCTGGTGAGTAGTAACAGGATGATCAGCTTTGGCAGGATACCAGGGAAAACATTATCACTGTCTAAGGAAATTAAAAATCATCCTAGGCTTGATAATCCATTTTACCTGAGACACTAAACCAATCACTGCATCGATTATTAAATTAATATCAAAGTCAGATGGAATATGATGGTGAAAACTTCTTTTTAAAAATTGAACACATCTCAGAACTGAATTGAAAACAATGTTTCGGCAGGCAAGCAATCTCTGCTCTGGGCCTGGGAGAGGGTAGTATTTGGTGGGATGTTTTGAGATCTGGAAGTCCCCACATGGCCACACACACAGGCCCTGGGCACGCACAGGTGCAGGTGGGACCCATGGGGGGGGAGGGAAGAAGAGGATTCTGGAGACCAGAGGACGCCAAAGACGAGTGTTGTGCCCTTCCGCATTTCTGTGGGTACTCTCACTGTCCACATGAGCTTGAGCACATTATGTAAACTATTTCCCTCTTAATTTCCTTAATGGGAAAATAAAATAAAATAACAACATCTCCCTGGATGGTTGTTCTGAGGATCAAATTAACCCTGTACAGAGAGTGTGCAGAACAGCCTGGGCCCTGGGAGCTCGCAGACCACTGCTCTTAACACCCGTCTACACTGCCGAGTCTGCTTGGAATCCAACAAGAAAATGCATAAAAGAAAGACACAGACTGGCTTTACCTGTAAATGCTGACTGAAGGAAGGAAAGGATGGTGATGCTGCCTGGGACGGGGTCAGGAGGAGGGGTCAGGAACGCTGGGACATGGTGGCCTTCTTCTTTCCCCCACCTTGTCTCGGGTCGGCCTTCCCTTCCAGGTTACCATCTTCACCAAGTATCTTCCTTATAAGAGGGAAAAGTGGTGAGGACCCAGTGGGATTAGTTATTTTGTTGCAAAGGAAATATAATTCCTGCAGAGGCTTTAAAAACTATGGGGTTAAGAACTGATGAGGCCCCTGGGCCAGGCACGCTTCAGAACACAGGAAACCCACCGGCAAACACCGGCTCCTGCTCTGTCCTGGGAACCTGCAGCAGGGGGTTGTTTGAAGAGCTTGGGAGACAGTGTGAGGTCCCATGTGATGTCTGAGTCAGGGGCCCCACGAAGCCAGGCCCTGGAGCCACATAAAGAATCCTGCAGACCCACAGCCACACACAGTTGTGCATAGGAACGAACACGTCACATGTCACACGTGTTTACAGACTGCAGAGGCCATTGTGATCACTGAAGGAGCCATGGAGTATTTAGAGTCAAATTGAAGCTTGGCAGGCGAGTTTCTCTGAGGGAAGAGGTGCTCATATTCACAAAGAAAAAGCTGAGCTGAGCCAACACCCACATTTTATAGTTGAAAGAAGAGGCCGTGAGAGATGGGGACAGAGCCTAGGGTGAGACCCCCGCCACCTTCACACTCTCCCCTCCAGGGCACACGGCCTCTGGAAGTAACTGGTGTGAGCCTGGCATTTTGCTAAGTGGTGCTAATTTCCTATGGATTTTTCTCCAGACATTATTCTTCTCTCTACTGGGATGGATCCCAATTTTGTAGGGCCTAGAGCTTATAAGACTTGAGGGATCCTCCTTAGACAAAGAACAGAAGATTCAGAATGTGAGCCGAGGCCTGCAGAGAGGCAGTCCTGAGCTGCCAGCCTCGCAGCCTCTCGGTAAGAATCCCCTGTCACCGGCACCTTGCCAGCTATTCCTGGGAGCATGGCGCTCCCGGGCCCTGCGGAAAGCGCATGCTCCAGCTCATCGATTACCTAATCTCTGCACATGTTTGATTATCGTCCCTGATGAGAACCCACTTGTGCTTTAAATGCCTCCTCCACATCAACAGGCAGTTTGCAGTGAGGGGAGCAGAGGAAGGGGCTGGTGACACTGTTTCTCATGCTCCAGGGTGCAGGGACCTCCTCCCCAGAGCAGCCTGTCTTCTCACCCACCACAAGGGGCCAAGGCAGCTACACTGGGAGGGAAGGGCTGACCCACAGGGGTGGACATTTACAGTTCAAGCCACAGGACCAAGGGCAGAGGCCACTGTGCTGCCTTTCCCCACATCTTCCTGCCCCGAGACCGTGCAATTCCAGCTCTTGTCTGAATTCCTGTGGAGGCCCAATGTGAGACCCTCTACTTCAGAAATAAACTTGAATTCAAATCTACAATGTTGTTCTCAAGTGTACAAGGCAGTAGGCATCATTGTTGGCCTCTGCTTCACTATAAGACTCGGAGCCAGACTCTTACGTGTCTGGCCACGTGGTGTGGCTTCCACCTGCTTCTCTCCTGGGTGGCTGAACACATGAATCCACAAACAAATGAGTGAACAAGTGCAAGACAAATAGGAGAGCATGTCTTCCAGGCCTTCACCTGTTTGGGCACAAGGCAGGTGAATAGAAGGCGTCAGGGCCATCGGTTCCGGCAGCTCCTTCAAGTGCCCGTAGAAGACAAAGAGCGCAGAGGCAGAGAGAGCCCGGGAGAGAGCCCAGCCGAGGTGGGGCCTTGCACACTGGCTTGGGTTTCCTCTTTTCCTTCCTATTTTTCAATGAAATTTGTTTTAAACTAAAGTTGATTTCAGTAAACCAAAACATAATAGCTTACCAGATTAAAGTCCATAAATTGGGTTTAGCTCTTCTCTCCTCTCCCTCCTGGACCCTGAGGACTCACTCACTCACTCCCATGTTCTGGGGTGATGCTGGCTGCTAGCCGAGACTGGCTGTGTTGGGGGAACACCTGACATGGGGGCTGGGGCTTCCTCACAGTGTGGGGATGGCATAAGGCAAGACGGGCCAGTGAAGTTATACAGCTTCACTTTCCACCACCTGCTGTCGGCTGGGGCTGCGCCCAGGACTGCCCTCATTCAGGGAGAAGAATGTCACCTCTTAGCAAGCGAGTGTTAAGCCTTAGAAAAGACCCCAAGGCCAGTTTTGGAGAAAACAGCATGCGACCGGCAACCAGGTGTAGGGTAACTGACACTGAGGTATAAATGGCTTCGTAGAGAAAGGTCATCGGCAACCCAGATAATGTCGGGAAATGTGTGTGGGTTCATCTTGGGAAGGTGTTTGTGATGTTCTGTCTACTCAGAGCGGCAGTGTACCCCGAGACCTTCCATGGGAGTTGAATTCCTGGACCGACTTTGGCTTCCTTGCACAAGGCCCTACTGTCACGTGGCCACTGCACAGCACATCAGGGGCAGAGCTCCTTAGGCCACAGACGGAGCCCACAGAGGGAGGCCGGACCCTGTGCTTGCTCCCCTTGCTCTGAGCAGTGGTCCTGCCCTCTCTGCAATAACTGTAAACTCAGGGGCATTTTATCTCCTGCTCTTGGAGGGAGACAGTAACTTTAAGTTCTGTCTCTAAGAAAATATGAGTTTTGGACTCATGAAAATCGAGCTTCTGACAGAAGACTCAGACAACGGGACGATCCCAGGGAGGGTGCCCTGCCCCTCGTGGTGAAGTGAGGCAGCAGGTGCCGAGAATAACCACTTGAGATGCAAGAGAAGGAGTCTCGGCCTTGCTGGTCACTTATTCTGGCTGGCTGTGACCTCTGGCTGTACAGAAATAGTGCTGCTCTGTGGAGGGGTGGGAGAAGTTTGAACCCCTGAGCTGAGCACGGGCCATTTGTCTAGGTGGCGGGATTTATTCTTTTTTTTAATTTCAGAATGTTACAGGGATACAAATGTTTTGGTTACATGCATTACTTTTGTGCAGTTGGAGTCAAGGTTATAATTGTGTCCATCCCTAGACAGTGTGCATCATGCTGTTTGGGGCGACCTTGCCCGTCCCTTCTGTTCTGACCGGTCTGTGTCTCTGGCCTTGTGCCAGGCCCATGCTGTTTTGGTTACTACAGCCTTGTAGGAAATCAAGGTCATCCAAATATGGAAAGAAGTCAAATTATGATATGACTTTATAACTGGAGAACCCCAAAGATTCAACCAAGAAGCTCCTGGAATTGATAAATAAGTTCAGCAAAGTCTCAGGTTACAAAATCAATGCATGCAAATCAGTAGCTTTCATGTACACTAAGAACAGTCAGCTGAGAATCCAAAGACTGAACACCTTTCCCGACAGCAACAGGAAAATGAAATACCCGGGAATGCATTTAACCACGGAGGCGGAAGACCTCTGCAGGAAGAGCTACAAACTCTGAGGAAGGAAATCGCAGAGGAGGAAGTGACTTACAGAGTCAAAGCAATTCCCATGATAATACCAGCATCATTTTTTGCAGATGTAGAAAAAATAATTTTATACTTCATAGGGAACCAGAAAAGGCCCTAACTAGCCAAACCAATCTTAAGCAAAAAGGACAAATTAGGAGGCATCCCTTTACCAGATTTCAAGAGATATGGTAGGATTCAGATGTGGAGGCTTCATCTGAGGATACCACAGCCTCCATCAGGTGCACGCAGCCCTTCCTCATTCCTGCACTCGGGCCTCCCTCAGCCAGGAGAACGAGGCCAGCCTGGGTCTAAGGAGCCCCTGCCGCTTCCCCTAACTGCGCTAAAACCTCCTGTTTTCCTTTCAGTCTCTCGTCCGCACCTCCTCATCTGCCTTGGATCTCCCCATAGCAGGACTGACTTGCATGGTGGGCGTGGCTGGGTGGTTTGGGGAGCCCCTGGGCACAGCCACCAAGAGGACTTCAAGCGTGTCTCCATTACCGGCCTTTTTATTTATTTATATATTTATTAATTTATTTTTATTGTTGGGGATTCATTGAGGGTACAAGAAACCAGGTTACACTGATTGCATTTGTTGGGTAAAGTCCATCTTACAATCATGTTTTGCCCTCAAAAGGTGTGGCACACACCAAGACCCCACCCCCTCGCTCCTTCCCTCTCTCTGCTCTCCCTTTCCCCACCCCTCCCTCATTCTTTCTCTCTCTGCTTTCCCCTTCCCCCACCCCCACCATGTCATTAATTGTCATTAATTGTCCTCATATCAAACTTGAGTCCATGGGATTCATGCTTCTCCATTCTTGTGATGCTTTACTGAGAATAACGTGTTCCACTTCCATCCAGGTTAATACAAAGACCAGCTTTTCTTTTTATTACCTTTTGTGACTCTCCTGGTGCCCTCTACGCCCCACACCCCATGCCCTGGCATCTGCACAATGACCTTCCATCAGACTTACAGATTGGGGACCCCAATTCAGCCACTGACACCTGAGCTCAGCAAATGCATTTACCGTATTTTTCTGTGTACAATGTACAGTTCTTTATCCAGATTTTTGAGGGAAGAATAAGGATGCTCCATTATACGTACATGAGATACAAAATTCTGTATCTATATAAGTGTTTTTAATTCTTTTATATATACTTATGCATTAAAAGTGCAACTCTAGAAAGAAATAAGAATGTCCATATTGGGTGGCGCCTGTGGCTCAAAGGAGTAGGGCGCTGGCCCCATATGCTGGAGGTGTCAGGTTCAAACCCAGCCCTAGCCAAAAACCACACAAAGAAAAAAAGAATACCCATATGCAAAGTAATGCCCTGGAAAACAGGAATCGGTTTTGTTAAACTTCTAATGAACTTGCAAGGAAAGCATTTTTGGCCCACAAAGAGTGATATATTTATCTTCATACACTGTAAGCAAGAGCCAGTATGTAGCTGGTAATTTTACAAAAATTATTGGGAATTCCCTTGGAAAATGTCAAAATGGTTTTCTTGCACTGCAAGCTTTAAGCTAACAGTTATAAAACTTACTAAAGAGCAGGGCTGCCGAGGCACACTCAGGGCCTCGTCCCACAGAGGGTGTCCTCAGACGGGGCAGCAGAAAGGTGAGTTTCCTCAGAGGCTGGGCAAAGGCCTGCAGGTGGGGAAGGAGGTGAAGGCCTGATTTCCGGAGCAGCATCAAACTGGGAGTCTCTGTTTTTGACCAAGATGATGCAAGAGGGTAAAAGGATTACCCAAGAAAGAGCACTGATGATTTCTCAGGGACACGTAAATGGTGCTTTAACTTAATGCAGGGAGAAGTTCTGAGCATGAGGACAGGAACTAAACTTCCCCCCAAACTTCCAGCAGCCTCTGAGAATCAGGTTTCTTATGTTATCAGACATAACATAAGACACCTTCAAAAGACACCTGTGAGCTGTCCCAGTTGTCAGCATGGATGAGCTCCCACTCACATTTAAAGTGCCACCCAACAGAACTCTGGACTCAGAAGAGCACAGATGGCGGCTGTTAAACTGGGGGACAGGAGAAACACATTTCACTGCTGTTCCTGTGTAGACAGGACAAAGCTGCCACCTGTGATCATTTTAAAAGAAAAACATTCTGAAAGGAAAGATTCCAAATGGAGTTACTGTCCGCACGTGTGGAAAGGGATGAAGGAGGCATGAAAACCTGGTTCAACGAGGCCACGAAGGCCTGGACGACACTCTAAACACCAGCTTGGCTCATTGTTGGTCACTTCAAAGTCCGTGTTACACAAAGTACAAAGGCAATTGCAGTGAATTTGAAAACCCAAGTTGCTGTGATGCCTGGTGGGCTAACCAGCCAACTGTGGCCTCCTGATGTGTCCGTAAACCAGCCCTTTAAGGCCCTGACGAGGGACATCCTGGGTGCAGTCAGCTGGTAATGACTTACCACCTACAGGCAGAATTGAGAAAGCATCTATCAGCCACGTTTATGATTGGATCCCGAGATGGTGAAACAGTATTAACAAGCATGTGGGTGTGAAATCATTTTAAAAAATCTGGCACCAGCAGTGCTATGGATAGAAGTGAGGACTATGAAATTTACTAGGATAAGGAAAGTGACTCTTTGGAAGACGGGTAATGTAGAAATTGAAGAAAGCCATGTTTCTGATATTGACAGTGATGAAAAGCCCTTTGCCTTCTATGACGGGTAAATGTACATTTGTTACTAGTACATAAAATTTCTTGGACCTTGTATCTGTTCTTGTGTTTCATAATTTTTTGTTACATAAAATTTCTTACACTGTAATATGTTAAAAAATAAGTGCTGAAATTCCTTCATAATATAAAAAATGGGAACCTAAATTATAAACAAATAAAAATTTGGATTAAAATATTAAAACAAAAGTTTTTTTTTCTGAAAGCTTGGACCAAAAAGTAGGTGTGCATTGTACACAGAGTGCATCATACCTGGCCAGACACGGGAGCTGCTGCTCCCTGGGGAAGTGCATATCGGGGCTTGGCTCTCCTTTAGACTTGGCTGCCAGAACTTACACAGGAGAACTGTTTGTTCCTGGGCTTGGGTCCTATGTTAGACTCCTAAAACGGTACCTGACAGGCAGTTCTGTCTCCTACTTGTGAATGATGTTGACTAGAAAACTCTCAGTGGATTTGCTAGGGAGCTCCATCTGATAGTAAGGGCCTCAAGGATTCGGACCATGGTGGAGAACTCTCAGGTCCATGCAAAAAGTATTGGATTGGCCATTGTCACTTTGAGCCCAAGGGGATTTTGTCCCACTGAATATGCCCTTATTGGTATGAGGGAATGGCGTTTCCCAAAAGGGCTGGGCTTCTTCAAGGTACAGTGACAAGAAGTGAGAAAAACCAACCCAGATCCTACTCAGCATGCTTACAACTTCCCGCATCTTCAAGGGAGAGTCAGCCATTGCCCGGCAGATGTCCCCAAATATATCTTTATTTTCTGGTGCTTAACAGTCCCTTAGGACAGGGAAAAGAAAGGAAAAATGTATCTTCTAGTTTTTCTGAGTTAATTGTACTTGCTCAAAAAAGAAGTTATTCATTTTGTTCCAGGGCAAAGTCTCATGCAATTAATTTAAGTTGATAAAATAAGTTTTTTCCCCTCTGTTTGCAAAACTCTTTTCCTAAACTACATTTGGTGCCTGGCATTTAAGCCTACTGCCTCATTAATTTGGGTTTTGAAAAAAAATGTGTGCTGAATGAGGATGTTTATAATTTTTTCTTTTTTTTTTTTTGAGATAGAGCCTCAAGCTGTCACCCTGGGTAGAGTGCTGTGGCATCACAGCTCACAGCAACCTCCAATTCCTGGGCTCAAGCGAGTCTCCTGCCTCTGCCTCCCAAGTCGCTGGGACTACAGGTGCCCGCCACAACGCCCGGCCATTTTTTTGTTGCACCCGTCATTGTTGTTTGGCGGGCCCGGGCTGGATTCGAACCCGCCAGCTCAGGTGTATGTGGCTGGCACCTTACCCTGTTGAGCCACAGGCGCCGAGCCGAGGATGTTTATAATTAATGCTAAAATGTCAAAGTTTCTTCTGCTAATTCTCTCTTTAATAAGCAACTAACATACAGAAAAATAAAAGCACCAAGGAACAATGTGGTAAAAAATATTTAGGGGAAATAAACTGAAGCTGTCCCAGCTTTATGGCTATTCTTTTGGCATGAGGGAATCTCTTTTGATGTGGCACCATCTCACCGTGTGGCGGCACAGAAAGGAGCTGACCTTGGCCTCACACTCACGAGGCGTTCGTCACCCTTGAACAAAATGGTCTGTAAGTTCCCTTCCAACTGCTAGATCTTATACTCTGCAGTGATCCTTGTCCTGCATGCAAGTTCTCAGAACAGTGGTTGAGGTTTGTACAGACTCTCTGGCATTTGCTGATGGAATGAATGGGAATCGCGTCTCCTCGGCACTGCTTCACCACCAGCCTTCATCGATATTTTCTGTCTCTTGTCCCTATGTGTTCAAGGTCAAGGCCAAGGTCACAGCTAAGCAGCAGCATTTCCTTTAGGTCTGAGGGCAAGTCTAGAAATGAGGTTTAAAAAAAAACGAGTGGAGAGAAGTGACCCTCACCCTCCTTGCCTGGCCACTCTCACCAAGCCTCTTGGGTAAGGATGAAGGTGACCTGATTTTGCACCAGAGACCAATTATGATCCCTCTGGTCTCAGGAGATTGTTTGGGTTCAAAGAGAAGAAACAGTTTTGTTATTATTTGTTCGTTTTTGTACAAAGCCTCTTCATTTGTAAAGCCCCTGTTCAACCCAACCATTTTTCTGTTCTGGCTTTTTCTGAGTTGGCTGTGAATTAATGTCCCAGGGAAACAGCTGCAGGCTTCCTGTGCTGATTTCTGGGGCTCTGCTCCCTACACCCGCTGCCCCTTGAAATCTGCTCCCTTGAGGGGATTTCACTGGAGCCCCCATCAGCCCTTTTCCTCCCGGCTCTGCAGGGCAGAAGAGATTGAGTTCAATCACCCATAAATTGCATTGCAAATGGTGCCTATTTTTTCTAGCAGACCATCTGCTGGAGCCTATTACTCACCACTGCGTGCGCACAGCCCTGGTGGATCTGGTGAGTCTGTACAAAGTCACTTCTGAATCACCTCATTCCAGACTCGCGCCTGAACACCATTGTCCTGGCTGCTGGGGACACTGGAAGGTTACAGGCCCTGAGATCTGGCCGGCCTGCCTTCTTCATCCTCCCCTCTCACCTCAGCAGACCTTTGAGTTTTCTAGGCTCTAGAAAGGCTGCTGTAGACCAGGGCAGAATGCGGGAGCAGGGGGTCCTCCAAGGGCGCCCAGGCCCCTCACTCCCAGGGAGCATTGTGGTAGAAGCCCAGGGTTCAGGAGCGCTGTTTCCACACACGGGCACCTCGGGGAGGGCTGCATGTTTCCTGAGATTCCTTCTGCTGTGTGGAGCCAGGAGTAGACCCCAGGCCACACTCAGTAGGGGTTTCTACAGACCACCCTGGAGGTATGTGCCCCGTAGGACAAGGGAGCATCGTCCCCCGGGAAGAAGGGCATGGAGTGGGCACGCTGTGCCCTCAGCCCCCATGCACTGGTGCACATGGCTTTGGCCACCCCAGGAGGAGAGTGAGCAGCAGGGCCATGGTGGTGGCCCCAGCCCTCCCCAGCAGCCTCATCCCACCATCCCCTCTCCTCCCTGTGGACCGGGGAGCCTGGAGCCACTGGCTTGCCATCCTGTCCCACTGTGGGCACCGCCCCTCAGCTTCACCCAGGTCACCTCCTCAGGTCATATCACGCACACTTGTCGTGTTTTGTCAACGGGTTCTCAAGTTCCTCCGTGGCCTTTCTACCCCTGCAGGCACCCAGAGCATGGGTGCCCCTAGTGATGACCAGCTGAGCAGTACTCACCTTGTGTCATTATGTTCCATTTCAAAACAGATCTAGTGGAAATTGGTTACTCTAGGGAGCATGTACGCAAAAGAATCCCTGGGCCTGAGAGCTGGTCCACAGTGAAATGGGTTCTCTGATTTCCAGCACTCTGGCTTCTTCCCCTAGGAAAGTGTCCGCTCCCCACTGTCGGGAAGCACGGCAGAAGGTCTTTTTTCTGGGCGTACTTATCAGGCCCTACAAAACCCACTTACAGTTAAAACTCTGATTCGCGAAGGCAGAACCGTGGGGGCTTCTAGTTGAAGCATGTTTCTATTTGAGCACTTCTTAAGACTGGCCCATTTTGTTCCCTGCCGTGAATGGTGAGATTTGTCCTGCTCTGTGCGTGGGGAGCCTGTCTTGGCACACGGCCTCCTTCCTCGGGGCCGTCCTGCAGGACTCTGCGCTGGGACTCCCGGCACCTGTTTTCCAGGGATCAAACCTCTGTGAGAACCGACTGGCTTACTCAGGTCTGTCTCGGGGTCAGCTGGTTTTCTCCAGTTCTGGTTTCAGTGGTAGTGAAATAACAATCCGCGGTAGCGCAATAATAGTTCTATTCACAGGAAGTTGTTGGGCCCGTAGAACTCAGATTTATACAAGAGAATTGAAGAAAGATTTCCAGACAATTTGTGCTGTTTAGTTGAGCTGTGACTCGTGCGCTTCTCTTTGCCAGGTTTGGCTTTCAGTGACGATATCGTTGGGCCCTGTGGGGTGAAGGTGCCCCTGGGCCCCACTGAAGATGTAGCAAAGGTCGGAACAGATGGACAGACGGCCCCGGGGTTTCTCCTGGGCCGGCCCTGGGTCGCCCATGCTGCGCAGCTTCGGTCTCCACCCCATTTGCTGCCTCTTGTCATTTCTCTGCTCTTTTTCTTCCCCTCAGAGGAGATTCTGAAGACCCACATTGCGCACTGGTGGTCTCCAGACGGCACCCGGCTCGCCTATGCCACTATCAATGATTCCCGCGTCCCTGTCATGGAGCTGCCGACCTACACCGGCTCCGTGTACCCCACGGTGAAGCCCTACCACTACCCCAAGGTAGGTGAGGAGAAGCCAGGGAGCACTCCTCTGAATTATTCCCGAGCCCCCACCCAGCCAGCTCAGAGCATGGAGGTGCAGTAATCAGATGTGTTTATGAGCAAAGCAATAAACAGAGGGAAGATTAATTATTTCTCATTACATTGCATTAAATTCCCATCTTTGTTGAGTCATATTTGTTGGCTGGTTTACTTTATTTTAAATAATTGAATTACTACTGTTAATCATTTCACTAAGCTTCATTAAAACCAAAATAAATATATTGCCTGCCCTTGTGACTCCCTGGTGACAAAAATTCCCTCTGCCCACTCTAGCTCTTCCTATTTCTGTTTTAAATTTGACTTCCAGGAGGTCAGAAAGACTCTGTCTGTCCCAGTTCCCGGGATCCGGACAAAGCTGCTTTGTGCTTGGCTGTTGCTATCATCTGAATGTTTGTGTGTTCCTCAAATTGAGACATTAAAACCCTCACCCCCAAGGTGATGGCATTAGGAGGTGACGAGGCCACGAAGACAGAACTCTCGAGAGTAGAACTAGTGCCCTGTAACTGAGACCCCAGCGGGACCCCTCCCCAGGTGCACCATGTGAGGATGCAGTGAGCAGGCACCTTCACATAGCCAGGATGGGGGCCCTGCCCACACACCGAGTCTGCCAGCACCTCCACTGTGAACACCCGGCCTCCTGTACTGTGACAGACGCCCTGTGTTGATTGCAAACACCCAGCCGAGGCCTAGACAAACTCAGGGAGTCACGCTGTGACCCAAAGAGCCAGTAGGACAGCAAGTATCTGGTGGAGGCGGGGTCCGGGAGTGGAGGTGGAACAGAGACAGCTGAAACTGTTGTTGTTACCAAGTCACAACACCAGTGGGAGGGAGGGCCTGATGCTAAAGCCCCGTGGCCCACTGGGTTGGAGACTCTGAGCATGGACACAGCCCTCATGGGCACACAGGGCTCACTACCTTGCTGCCCCTGGCTTCTCTAGCTGGCCCCAAGGCCACTGGGTCGGTGGAGGTGGAGTCCCCAGTCACTGCCTGAGGGTCCAGGCAGTGAACCCCTCACCTCCAGCCCCTCCAGGGAGCATTTGAAGCTCGGTGTCCTAACCCACCAGGAGCTCCGAAGCCGCTGGACGTGTTCTGTGCCACAAACGACCCCAGACCCACCTCTGCAAGTTTATAGCAAGAGAAGTGATAACGTAAGTGGGATAAATGGGGTTCCCAGAGTCACAGACCACAGAAAGGAAACTTCTAGTCTCTTAGTCACTCAGGCCATCACCACAAAATCCCAAACCTGGGCGGCTTAAACAACAGGAATTTGTCTCTCACGGTTCTGGAGGCCGGAATTCCCAACAGGATGCCCACCAACTGGGTTTCAGGCGAGGGCTCTCTGTCTGGCTCACCACCAGCCGTCGTCTCACTGTGTCCTCATGTGCAAGGGCAAGAGCGGGCTCTGTGTCTCCTTCTGTCCCTGATCCCATCACGGGAGCACCACCCTCATGTCCTCCCCTAACCCTGATCACCTCCTAAAGGTCCCACCTCCAGATACACACTGGGAGTCAGGGCTCCAGTGTGAACTTGAGTGGACACGTCAGTTGATAGCACCTGGTAATAAGACTCTTTGTTGAAAGCTCTTTGATCAGTGTGGCCAGTGTCCAGGGGACACGCCTGATGAATGGCACCATTCCCTGTGGCGACCGCCTTTGTCTCTGCCTTTTCTTTATCTGAGAGCATCTAGACCAGTGTTTTTCAATCTTTTCTATCTCACAACGCACTTGAACCTATAGTTAAACTTCCACAACACATTTACATTATTGTTGATCAAAAAAAAGTTAAAAAAAAAAAAAAAAGAATATACTTACTGTGCTTTGAACCTCTTCTGAAAATAATTTTATTAATGATCTTTCAAAAATTTTGTGGCACACCTAAGATCCTCTGACACTGCAGCGCACAGGTGGGAAATCACCGATCCGGACGTTAACACAAAGCGGGTCTGCTGTCCACAGAGGTCTTTCTCTCCTCTTTTGACTCATCTTGATCAGATTTAACTCTGTGTTCTGTGGCGGGGTCCAGGGTTTTAGTTGGAAGCACCTTAAATAGAGTAGAGTGTACTGGGTGCTGCCGAGTCCCCCAGCCCTCCTCCGTGTCCCCGCCACGCCAACACCTGTACCCTGAGCAACAGTGGCTACTGCCCTTCCTCTGGCCACCAGAGGTGAGCCATGGTGACCCCTTTAGGAGAGTCCCTCAACCCCAGAGTCACGACCTGAAGGCCAGGGGTTCCCTTGGGTTTTACTTTGGACTCTGGGGCAGGTGCTCTGGAGCTTGTGTTACCCTGGAAACCCCAGATTACTCAGGATCATTAACAAATCAACATCTTCTGACTGGCAGAATTCAGAGGCTCTTTGCCCTAATCCCACACTCTCCAGCCAGAGCCACAAGGATGAATGCAGCTGGCAGGTGCCTGTCCTTGGGGCCACTCTCCTGGGACCCTGCACCCTTCCTCGGGGTGCAAAGGAAGTGAGGGCATCAGGCCTGATGCTTCCCCAGCTGAGCCATGGCTTCTGCTCCGTGGTCCCCCGGTGCTCACCCGCCCACTCCCCTTCCCGGCATTGCTGAGTCTTCTCTTCCCCTCCTGTTGTGGAGAAGCAGGTGGCGGCTCGCCCAGTGCTGGCCGGGTCAGGGGGAAGACCAGAGGAAATGGGGAGCGGGGCAGGATTCCTAGGAAGAAGAGGAACCGGCCCGTCAGCCCTGTCCTTTTTTGAAATTGCGCATGAGGGATCTGTTGTCAGTATCAGGGTTGCCCCTCTCACTGAGCTCCAGAAGTCCTGGAGTCCAGAACCTCCTGGGAAGGACTGTGCGGGCAGAGGGGCTGCCCGGGCCTGAGGCCACTGAGTCACCTCTTTGTCCCTCTTGGTCCCCCAGGCTGGATGTGAAAACCCCAGTATCTCCCTACACGTTATCGGCTTAAATGGACCCACCCACGACCTGGAGATGATGCCGCCGGATGACCCGAGGATGAGGTGCGTGCCCTTCCGGCCCTCAGGATAATTCAGGGAAACGCCTATTCTCGTGGCCACTCCTATCAGGTGTATTCCACTACTAATTTAAACAGCTGAGAAAGAAATACGTTTTCTCAGGTTTTCCTCACTACTTCGGGATTCAGTTTTCTAGGAAAAGTTCCATTTCTTACCTCATGTCAGGAGCCACTTGTCCCTCCACCCCAGGGGCCTGGGCTCCTCTGGGAGGGGTACCGGTCAGCTCCGGGTCTCAGTGGGGACGGGCTGTCCTGCACACAGCGGACGCTGGCGGACTGAGGTGGTCTTCCCAGGAGATCCGGGTTTCCCGAGGTGTCTTATGCGGATGGTGCCCGTGTTCAGCGCATCACTGCAGAGCATGGAGGCCCCTGCTGGGGCTGCGTCCTGCTCTGAACAGGGCAGCCCTCCCAGCCGGCAGGGCGGCAACCTTGTAGTCGGTGAGACGTCTGAACGTTATCACCCTGTTAATAATGTCTGTTTCTAAACCAAAACATCCGAGTCAGATCTAAGTGCAGTGATTTGGCCATCAGTTCGGTTTTGTGCCCACATTCAAGCACTCTGGGCACTGATCGTACTTCCAGGGTCTAGTCGCATCGTCACATCGTCACACCCCTCTGCAGAGCGTTGGTGAGAGGTGGAGATTACAGATGGGCTGGGACCCACTCCCTGTGGGGCATGTGATTCTCTGCACAGGGCAACTTCAGCCAACGCTGGTTCGTCCCAGCTCAGAAAATACCAACCCACGTTTTTCCGTCCCTCTAGCCTAGGTCTTCATTATTCAGTTACAGAATTCCACATTGTCAGCAGCTTCTGGAAGGGCAAGAGCCGTGGCACCCTCAGCCGTGGCTGCCCTGGTACCTGGTGACACTGGTCCTCTCTGAACGACATGGTCTTCTCCTGCGGTGGCCTCCACTGCTGTCCTTGCCCCCATGCCAGCCCCTGCACAGAAGCCTGAGGCCTCTGCAGGATTCTCCTGAGGTTCTTCTTTCTTCAGCAAAACCTGAGATGCCAAAGGTCCTTCTGTGGACAGAACAAGCCCAGACTCCATCCAGTGCTTCCTGCCTCTCCCGGCCCCACACTGGACCTGTCCCCCATGGGAGGGCCATCTGCTCCCCACAGCTGGTCCCAGGGCCTGACTCTGCCACCCCACCCTGCACGCATCAGCCCTCACTGCACGCTGGCTGGGAGCACTGAACTGATTTGGTTGATGTCATTTTTGCTGAGATTTTCTTAAAAAAAAGAAAAGTTCAAGATGATTGCTTTGGCTTCTCTCCCACAATCCACAGATTTCCTTCCTTGTTTTCCCTTCAGCCCTCATCCCTGCCAAGCCTCCTGGGGCCTGGTCCAGCAAACTCACTGAATTAATATGGAAAGTCACCTGGAAAATTTCAGCCATCTGTTTGAGTTAATTGAAAATCTCGTCTAGTCAAGTTGGTGATGGTGTTTCCACAGGCTCGATTAGCTTCAAGGACAATGAAAAATTAGCCTCAGCCAGAACTTGAAGTTCGGCTGCTGGGTGTGGGGTTTCCTGCCTGCTCTGAGCTCCTAAGCTAAATGCAATGATGTAGCATACACTGTAAACCTGTGGCATAAATGCCGCCCTGTCTCATGCCCCTTCTCTGCCACACACCCCGAGAGCCCTTTTTCAGTGGCAGATATGTGAGGAGTCACAGGCCACGTGTGGGGCAGACATCAGTATCTTCCAGACACACTGAGCGCTGAGACTCAGGGGTGGAGCTCATGGAGGAGGAGAGGGCAGACCCAGGCAGATGGTCCCAGCAAGTGACCACTGCAGGCGTGGGAAGGGCCTCCAGGGGCAATGGTGGGGAGGCCACCTGGTCTGGAGGTGACAGTGCCACCATCTAGGCCTGAGTTTCCCAACCTCCATGCTGTTGACACTTGGGGCCTGCTGATTCCCTGCTGGGGGAAAGGGGTGCCTGTGTGTCACAGAGTGTTAGCAGCAGCCCTGGCCTCTGCTCACTAGATCCCAGGAATATCCTCCTTTACTCCTAGAAAGGACGGTCAAAAACATCTGTAGTTGGCACTAAATGTCCCCAGACAGAACTGCTGGTTTAGAGTGAAGGTTCTCTAGCCAACTGCCAGGGTCAGTTTCTGTGATCTTGGCCAAGTCACCCAGCCTCTCCTGATTCAGTTTCTTCATCTGTAAGATGGAGATAAATATTAGGAATAAAACAGTTTCTCCCCCAGACGGCCGTGAGAATGAAACGAGACAATGCACAGGGCACAGCAGCCCTCCACTGGGGCGTGGTCAGCACAGGATTTTTAAAATGGAGAAATCGTGATTCTCAAGCAAAGTAAAGGGACGTGCATCCAAGATGTCACTTAGCTCCTAGTAAGGGACAGTGGGTGTTAAAGCTAGTCCAAGGGCAGCGAGAAGTAGGTGCGTATACACAGCCTCGCAAAGAACTGCAGGGAGAACGGCCCAGTTACAGACCCACTGGGGCCACAAACAGTATTCTCAGGGACTTCGGATCCACCAGACAAAAGTCCAACAGAGAAGTGTCCCTCAACTAAACAAAGCTGAGGCCGGCATTGTATCGGAAGAATACGCAGGGATCTCCTTTGCCTCCTTGCATCCTTCAGGTAGCTTTTTTTCTTTTTCTTTTGAGACAGTGTTTCACCTGGTCACCCTCGATAGAGTGCGGTGGCATCATAGCTCACAGCAACCTCAAATCCGTGGGCTCAAGTGATCCTCTTGCCTCAGCTTCCCGAGTAGCTGGGACTACAGGTGCCCTCCCCAGTGCCCGGCTATTTTTAGAAACAGCGTCTCGCTCTTGCCCAGGCTGGTCTTGAACCTGTGAACTCAGGCAATCCACCCACCTCAGCCTCCCAAGTGCTGGGATTACAGGCGGGAGCCACAGTGCCCTGCTCCCCGGGTAGCCCTTCTGATGACGTCTCAGCAGCACATCAGACAGACACAGGGACAGAGTGCCTGCTCTGTGTCTACACCCACTCCCCAGGCTGCCCATCTCTGTCCAGGCTGACTGCGCCCTCCAGGGGCACAGACCTCCCTTCATGGCCCTCTTCAGCATCGGCCCACGCTCCCCTGCTCCTCACAGCCCTGGACTGGCCCACCAACACTGACCCCATGGACCCCAGGCCCTAGCCAGAGTAACCCTTTAAACCCCATCAGACTAGCGCCCTCTGCTCCCTCCTGGCTGTCCAGGGCTCCCTTCTTGTCTCTAAATAAGAGCCAAACTTCTCTGGGAGCCTATGAAGCCCACCTCCCATCTCTCCATGCCCAGCCTCTCCTCAAGTAGGCTGGGTCACCCCCATTACATCTGCGTACAACACCCCCAAAAGCTCCCCCTCTTCAGGTCCTGATCTGATACCCTATCCCACGAGGACATCCCCAACAACCATATTCAACCTTGCTGACCGGCTGCCTTTGGCCCCCACTCCAATATTCTCCAAAGAACTTGCCCTGGCAGAGGAGTCTGGCTATTTTCTTCAATTGTTTCGTTCCTGTCCACTCCTTGGTATGGGAGGCCTGAGGCCTGAGGCCAGGATGTCAGTCCCTTTGGTGCAGGGTGCTGGCTCCAGTTCTGCAACAGGGTTCAGTGAACCTTTGCTGGGTGAATACATAAACTTAAAAATTAGCCAGTAAAATCTTATTTCAGTGGAATTCTTGAAGACTAAGATGCCTTCTGTTTTATTACCTTTCTAAGAACCAAAACTTTAATAATATTTAGCCGTTGGTGACATCCTGCCATTTCAAGTATGGGACACAAGGACTAACCTGAAAAAGGTACAAATAAGACACCTGCTAGTGGAGGGATGTCTAAGAAATCCCCCCAAGACCTAGGAGGGGACAGTTACAGAGGTTTCTGGAAGTCCACGGCCCATTTCTGCAGACTGGCTTGGGGACAGCCCAGGGGAAGGACTGAGCCGTCCATCTCACCAGCTCCTCAGCCCTCCTACCACTCATTCCTGGTTTCTTTCTGTCTGCTCCTTAACCAGCCTGACTTTGCTCCGAAGCTTCTCAGGTACGGTGGGAATTAAGTCATGGCTTCTGAGTCCTTGCGCTTGGCAGGCACCTACCCTCTAGTGCCGTGTGCTGTGAGAGCCCTCGGGTGATTAAGTTTCGTGGCCTCCCCCATCAGAAAGCTCAGAGTCCATAGAGCCCGGCCCACAGGCCTGCAATGCAGGGCAGTAGAAGACCCCCTGAAGTGAAGGTGCCCATTGTGGGGTGGGCAGGAATGTTCGGAAGAGCTTCACAGGTGCCGCAGGACCCTGGGATGGACAAACTGAGGCCTTCTTGGGAAATGGAGTGTGGGGGGAGGTAAGAGAACTGAGAGGCTGGCCAGCGTAGGGCTCGGCCTGGCCCTGGCTAAGGCGGCGGCAAGGACACCGTGCAAAGCATAGACGCAGTACGTCGTGTGGGGGGCGCTGTGTGGAGGTCACTGAGCACTGTCCTGTGCTTCCTACGACTTTATGTGGACACCCAGCTGCACCGATGGAGCAGATGCACTTGTTCTCTGCTGGTTTCCTCAGGCCTTTCTGGAGCGATTGAGCTGGTGTTGAAAGGATGGGGCAGATAGCTGCGGTGTGTTCTGGAGACACAGTGCTGTGCCGGCATGTGCCTTCACCCCTCCACATTCAGACGTGGCTCCTCCCGACTGCCTGGTGACAGCAGGTTGCACGGGGCTTGCAGAACCCGAGACAGGAGGCAACACCGCGTCCCCGGGGCACCGAGCCCAGGGCTCTCCCTTCCCACCACACAGCTCCATGGCCCAGAGAGGCTCTGAAGCCTTTCCCTTTTGTCTTCATTTACTTTCTTTGATTGAAGAAGTAGGAGCTGCTCAGACCCTCCTCTGTGCCGTCGGGGTCCCTGTGTGCCTCTCCCCTCTTGTTGACGACTGATTCTTTAACCTCGTGCCTACTCCCACTCCCTTCCCGCCTCACAGGCTCCTGTTTCAAATGGATTTGGGAACCTTGCTCCTCTGTGCTGTCGTGAAGCTCATATCACTGTGTATGTGTGTGCTCACTTTACACGAGCAGTGCCTTGGTAGAGGTAAGGCACACGCGGGCTGTAGACACAGATGCACACTGAGCAGGCACAGCTACACACGGCACACGCGGACACACAGCTACACTCAGATGCACACGCGAGCACACACACAGCTGCACACGGGCACACATGTGAGCACATATACAACTACACATGGATATACACACAAGCACACACACAGCTGCACATGGACACACATGCGAGCACATACAACTGCACACAGATACACATGCGAGCACACACACCTCTGCACATGGACGCAAACACAAGCACACACAGCTACACTCAGATGCACATGTGAGCACACACAAGCACACACAAGCACACTCAGATGCACACGCAAGCACACACAACAACAGGCAGACACTCGTTCCCTGCGCCTCCTCCTGAGCACTGCGTGAAGGACCAGCGTGCTCCTGGGTGCATGCTCAGCTCACTGCCTTCAGGCGCACACGGTGACACCAAAGTGCCCCAAATTCCCTTGGTCTCCAGACTGCCGGGACACCCCCGCCCTGCCCCAGATAAGAAACAGCCTTCCAATTTATAGGACTGTGACTAGTCCTCGGAAAGCTAAAGCTCATCGGAACAATGGAAAAATCAGACATGGATAAAGTCTCCATACTTTACCACCACCACCACCACCATCACCATTACCACCACAACCATCATCACGACCATCGCCATAACCATCACTGCTGCCAGCACCACCACCATTACATCACCACTACCACCTCCATCATCACCACCAGCACCACCACTGTTGCCAGAATTTCTATCTATGCCAAGTCCTTGGTCTCAGGATTTGAAAGATAAAACCACAGACCATGTGGATAAGCTATAGGACAGAGTTTATTGACAGGGAATGATTGATAAGCCTAAAGAGGGGGGACTGAACCTCCACCATCAGAGGTGGATTCCAAGTGGGACGCCCCCTCCGTCTTCAGTCTAGGGGGTTTAAATGCAACTTTACCTATCCCGTGGGCAGGGGGTTTTAGAGAAGTATGCCAAAATTGGCCAGAGGTCTGTGGGCAGAAAGTGATTCTAAAATTCTAAAACAGCAATGCCACCCTTGCAGTTTTTGCTTCTGGTAAGGAATTATGGTGTGTGCTCCCTACTCGAGGGAGAACCACCCATAACTTTTCAGGCTACTTTGTTCATGACCTTGCTAGAGCCTAGAGAGTGTGGCCTGGAAATGGCAGCCTGTTTGTGTCTAGAAATGGGGGTCTGGCGTCTGACCTTATCCAGGCCTACAGAATGGGGGGATCCCTGTCCTGAGCAGGGGAACCCTGTATCACCACTGTCACCACTATCACCACCATCTCCACCATCACCACACTAGCAGCAATGTACCAACACCACCTCTATCATCACAGGTATCTCCACCATCAGTGGTCACCTACCATGGCCACCACCATGGCCACCACCACCACTGCCATCACGATCACCACCACTACCAAGAATAGCACCCATCACTTGGTCCCTGCTGCTGTCCATGCTGAGACTGTTCACAGTCTTTACTATGTTACATATTTAATGTTACAATTATCCATGAGGCAATCTAACTGAAGCGGCTGACCTGACTCACCCATGGTTGTTCCCTTAAATAGGGGTAGAACCAGGATTTCAACGTAAGAATCCCATCACCAAGGTGGGGCCTGAGGCTTAGTGAGTAGGGCGCCAGCCCCGTACACTGAGAGTGGCGGGTTCGAACCTGAGCCAGCCAAACTGCAACAACAACAACAAAAAAGAATCTATCCCCAAAACTGCTGCTTATCATTGTTCAAGAGATGTCACACCCACTGTATTTCCCTTTGTGCTTAAGCTTTCAGGTGGCAAAAAGTGAGCTGGAGGGTTCCAGCTCCTCTCTCCTTCTCCCGTCCCTTCATCAGGGTGTGGTCAGTCTGGATGGTGGAGTCACTCAGCTGTCCTTGAGTGATTCCTATGTGTGGCCGAGAGAAGAAATGTCCTGCTCAGCAATCTGTAATAGTTTTCTCCTGGAATAGAGGAACTATCTTGCTTTTAAATTGTAGATATGCCATCCTACCTTAACATATTTCTAATCTCTTTTGTGTTCTTTTTGACTGCTCTGGGAACATATATTGTTTTATCTGAATCTGACTTTCAAATATTTTGGAGGTAGTCTTGGAATAAATTAGGTTGCTTAAATGTTTTCTTGCCATCAGATGTGGTCCAATCTCTGTCTCTACCTCATGTGTTAAAGGAATAATATGGGTTCCTAAATATGCAAATGAGTGCATTTTAGGGAGCACCAGTTCAGGGAGAGGAGCTCTAGGTGACGGCTCTTGTGTTTGCAGCATCAGATGGTAGGGAGTCTTCTTATTCACTAAGATGAGAAGCTCTTCTCAGTGGCTGGTGTAATGCAGAAGTCTGGGGCAGGAAAATGACAGGTCTTTATTCTACTGATGCCTTGAAATAGGAATTCACAAAGTCACATTGGACACAGGATTCCATGTTCTCTTTAATTAAAATGTCCAGTGCTTTAGGAGGCTAGAAATCTTAGTTTCAGATGCCCAGATAAATAAGTTTCTGGTAAAGAAAGCATGTTCTACATTGTAGTGGCTCATGTTTGGTAGGGCAGCCAGATTGTTCTGAAAACACTATAAAGAGATACGCAGGGAACAATTGCTGTTTGGAAGGCTTCTAACTAGCAGCAGACATCAGGAGACTCAAACTCTGCCTGCCCTGCCTTCATAAATGAGACACCTCTGTTAGCCAGCAAGGCCTTCTGCACAGCAAAGCAGTGCTGACATTTGAAGTTGTCACTGGATTTGAAGGCCTAGACACCTGCCAGTGAGCCATGTGCTGGTAAACTCGTGGGACCACAGCCAGCAACCTCAGAACATGGATTTGATGGCAACTGCAGGCAAGTGGGACTTGGCAAAATTTACATAGCACCATGTTTGCAAGTGTGTCCATGTGCATCAAGGTGTGAGCAAATGTGATCCACACCCACGCCCCACTAGTAGGTCACTATTTTGCTACCGTCTAGGAAGCTGGCTCCCTATTCTAGTATTCTCCTGCTATTAGGGCTCTTAAAGCTTCCCTATTTTCTTTTTTTTTAATTTAAAATTAATATGATGGTATAAATTTTTAGATTACATTGTTCTCACTTCCAAGGTAAAGTTCTCGTTGTAAAAGAACCCCTCACCCAGGGGGCGTGGTGTCCACCATGCATTGTGCCCGTAGGTGAGACCCCGTTAAATATCCTCCCCCTTCCTGCCAGTCGTCACTCCCTCCTACTCCCCCTGCCCCAGTACTAGACTGTATTTGTGTTTTACTATTCATCTGAGCATGTAATTGTTTATATATTGGTTTCATAATAGTATTGAGTACACTGGATATTTATTTTTCCATTCTCACGATACTTTACTAAGAAGAATATATTTCAACTCTGTGTAGGTAAACACAAAAGATGTAAAGTCTCCATTAGTATTCCACAATTTGTTGATCCATTCATGGATTGATGAGTGTTTGAGTTGCTTCCATGACTTGGCAATTATGAATTGAGCTGCAGTAAACATTCTAGTGCAAGTGTTCTTGTGGTAAAATGATTTTTGTTCTTCTGGGTAGAAGCCTAGTAATAGAATTGCAGGATCAAATGTAAGGTCAATTGTTAGTTCTTTGAGAATTCTCTATACTTCTTTCCAGAAAGGCTCTTAGTTTTCATACCCACCAACAATATAGAAGTGTTCCCGTCTCTCCACATCCTCACCAGCAACTGCAATTTTGGGACTTTGTGATGTGGCCTATTCTCACTGGAATTAGGTGAGAGCTCAGATGGTTTTAATTTGCATTTCTCTGATGATTAGGGATGATGAGCATTTTTTCATGTGTCTGTTGGTCATTTGTTATCTTCAGAGAAGTTTCTATTGAAGTCTCTCGCTCACTTGCATTTTGTCTCCAGTTTACAGAGAAGGAAAGGGAGGCCCACAGAGGGCAGGTGACTTATACCTGAGTCACTCTAGGGCCAGGCCTGGAATCCAGGTTCCCAGATCTGGTATGACTTGGTGTAGCATCTGTTTCCACTCTATCCACCGAAGATCCTGGGAAGCAAACCCTCTCCCGCCCCCCAACTGCACTCCCTTGTACTCCAGAGATCAGTAGAAATGCACTAAGGCCTGCTCGGTGCCAGACATCCTGCTCCGTGTGACACACGGGGACCTGGAGGAGGCTCAGGACGTGATCCCTCCCTGAAGACAGTGACTGGACACCACGCTTCAGTCAGATGGCCCTTGTTACTTACAAGCTTTCGATTAAGTCTCTTCTTCCCTCTCTCCAAGTCAAAGAACACAGAACTGCATCTGGTGAGGTGGGTCACAGGCGGGACTGATGACCATTCCCTGCCCTGGCCTGCTGTCTGTGCCTAAAGTCCTGCCACAGAGTCACCAGAGTCACCTGCTGTCTGTGTGTAGAGCAAGCAGGCAGCCGTCCCCTGGTTATGACTTGAGGGGCAAAGGCCCCATGCACTGCCCAAGATACTGGCTGTCAGAGGCGCTCCTCTAGACAGAGGCCTCTGCTGGGAGGGCCAGCGTACTAGCGTGACTGTGCCAAATACAAACACATCTGGATTTAGACAGCAAGGGAGTTGAATCAGAGAGGAAGGCTCTTGCAACAGGGAGAACATTCTGGTCTCAGAAATCTCCAAGTGTCTCAAAACCAACAGAAAGAGGCTTTTCTCTTTCAGGTTAAGGTGGGGGTGAGCAGAGCATTGCAGGGAAAAGGCCTCAAGGCAGCCAGTTGAGGCCGGTGTGGGGCATGGCCACTGTTCTGTGCTCGCTGAGGCCTGGGAGCAGCAGGGCTCCTTCCACAGGCTAGGAGGCAGAGGAAAAGACTGAGCAGGGGCAGCCAGTGGGCAGCCACGTGCATGTGGTCAGCTAGAGGGACATGGGCCAACTGGACAGCAGACCTGGAAGGTGCTCTTTGAGATGTGAGCACCACAGAGGTGTGGAAGGAGGTGACATCCCAGTGGCTGGTGAAGGATGGACAGGGCAGGGTGGGGATGGTGGGACTTCAGGGGTAGCAGTTAGAAGCCACAAATGCAGGTGGATGAAAGGGGCAGGAGATGGGGCAAGGCTCCAGCCCAGGTCCTCGAGAGGAAGACCCTAGTGGGTCTGGGCACTGAGCGAGACTGCAGACGTGTCAGAGCTGGTTGGCCAAGACCATCTGGACATTTCTGTGTCAGCATAGGACCTGGCCCCATGTGGGCCCAGCATGCTGGGGCCCTGAGGGAACAATACCACGGGAGTAGTGCCACACATGACAGGCAGAGTGTCAGCGACAGGGCTGGGCACCATGTGACTTATCTTGAAGTCACCACTTTGCTGTTGTGTGCAGTCACTCTGCCATAGGTGTGTCTATACGATCGTGGGGCCTCTCCAAGAGCAGCTGGCTGGGGCGCCATCTAGTCATCACAGGTTGGTGTTCAAGGTCTTTTCAGCTTGCTCACAGGTGCCTCTTTAAAGCACATCATCCTTTACGTATTTCTTTCTTACAACACTTGCCCCAGCTTGATCCATGGAATAAAGTGCTAAAGAAAACAAAAAAATGCCGAAGTTAACTGCAGGCTCTTGGTTTCACTAGGGAAACAGGCTTTTGTTCCCTTTGCCCTTTATTCCCTCGCCAACTATCAGAACCTTTGCCAGAACTGGAATACTGGGAAGTGACAGAGACAATGTTCTATTAATAATTTATAACAAACAAATGGACTAATAAAAGATTCATATACTTCTCACTAGGAAGAGTCACTGTTTTCTGAGCTGAAGGCACCTTTGGCTGGGGACTCCCGAAACATGATGACATTTTCTCAGCCAAGCAGTGTGTTTACAAGGCTCTCTACACGCTCAGAGGCAGCCCTGCTTCCTTCAGCTGGGGCGGTCCCTGCCCTGCGCTGACATGAGTGTTTGGCTCACCCGTCTCCCTTCCTCACTCTGAGCTCCTGGCAACAAGCCTGCGCCCATCTCCACGGCCAGCACCTAGAGCCCCGGCTCAGTGCTCGTGGAATGCTGAGTGTGCAGTGGGCAGATAAAGTGCTTTAGAGTAAAGAGAAACTGGGTAGCCTTTCTTCCAGGAATCTTTGTTAACTGTTAATACTTTGGTATATATGTTCTTTTTAAAGTACAATTTCAATTGATCAAAATACAATTCTCTATTTTTTGTGATTATCAAAGTGCTTTAGCATCTCTCTCCTTCTCAACATCAGAGCAATCCCGTGTCTTTCAATCCCCAGGTCCAACCTTGTCTTCTTAAAAAGTGATTCCACTTTAAATCCTATTTTCTCCTCTCCTTTAACTGCCACCAAATTTCTCTTTATTCTAAAGCACTTTATCTGCCTATGAATACATTTATTCATCAGAGAACAGTCGGTAAGGGCAGAGGGAGAAGTAGAGCCCTGCCGTTAAATAGAGCTTGGGCTTGTTCTCGTCCAGACACCTGCTGCTGGGCAGGGCGTGGCCCAGCTCACATCAGTGGTTCTCAGACACAAGCACACCTGGCACCCACCTGGGGTCTTGTTAGCCAGGCACTGTCCCTCCACCCTCAGAGCTTCAGATCCGTGGTTGGGGGCCCACTCTGAGAACCTGACTTACGTCACTAGAGGTCAGTACAGAAGCTGTTCCTGATGCTGCCTCCCCTGGTGACGGGCTCTGGCTGACTTCACCATGTGGGCCTTGTTTCTGCACTGGCCACTGCGGCCCCTTGGCCAGGCCCAGCCTCCCAGAGCCAGGGTAATGGCAAGGAGTCCACTGCCTTTGGTGGCTTTAGGCGGGGGCCAGCACACAGGACAGCTGGAAACAGGCTTCCCCCATCCCACCACGGCTCCACCCAGGCAGCCACACACGAGAACAGTCCCAGGGAGGGTGATATACTGCCAGCAAAGGTGTCACCTACAGAGTACCCACCCTGTGCAGGTCAGCAGCCCTCTCAGCAGCTGGTCCCCATTCCCACCAGCTGCCTCGTCTCCCCCGCCACCCACATACACGGTACACGGTCACACTGTCCCCTACACAGCTTCCCAGCAGGTGAGGCTGCTTACTCCATTCACAGTTTTCTCCTTATGGTGTCCCCCTAGGTCGTCCTCCGAGCCACACTTCCCCCTGTCCCTTCAGGTCATAGGAACCCTTTCGACTTCTGTGGGTACCCAAGACTCGGGACTGGAGTGTGAGTAAGGAGAGGCATGCCCTTTCCCCTTTGCCCTTTGTTCTTTGCTGTCTCTCAGAGCTTCCAGCCTTGGTCCACCCAGAATTGTAGAGAGTGGCCATAAACGTGGAGGTGAGACAGGCTAGCCCAAATTCTGAATGCCGGAAAAGGGCAAAGAAAGGGAAGGCAAATGTGGCCTCCTCAGAGGATGTAGGGTCCGGGAAGGCTCTTCTTGCCCATCTTCACCATTTTTTAGTAGGGCAAAGACTTCTGGGAACTGTGCAAGGAAAAGGGAATTGTCTCCACCTTCAGCCCTGACACCTCTCTGTGGGGACAGATTGGGGCCAGGGGACTGATAAGTAAGGATGGAACCCCTGCCAGGTGTAAACTCTGCACCTCCAGACCCCTGCAGTGGCCTTGGGGAGGGAATTTAGCTATGACTCACACCCGGACTATGCCTTTCTCGTGAGAAAAGGGGCCCTGGTGTGAAGAGAGAGGGAAGACCAAGGAGGGGCTGCGGAGACACTTGCCCAAGGACAGCCTTTCTGTAAAATTCAAACTTCATAGCTGCTCCAAGCAAAGCCCCAGGAGCACTCAGCACATGAGTGCCTTCACCAACACTCCAGTACAGTTTTCTTGTCTTTTCTTTTTTCTTGTAAAGGAAATTTATTTCAGTTTAATGTGAGTGTACAGACAACTAGGTCAAAAACTTTGATTGTGTTAGGAGCGTCCCTTTTGTGGTTATGTCCCACACACAAAAGGCGTGCCGAACATCCCACCCCATGCCCATTCATTACCCCCCAGCTTGAATTGAAATGAGTTTTTCCCTATGTGGGTATGAATCGGGTAGTCTACTGGCTTCACATTAGTTGAGTACATCGGATACTTGCTTTTCCATTCTTGTGATACTTTACTAAGAAGAATGTATTTCAGCTCCATCCAGGATATTACAAAAGATGTGAAGTCTCCATCTTAAAAAGCCAACAATCCCATAGATCACTGGGCAAAAGACATGAATAGAACCTTCTCTAAGGAAGAAAGACGCATGGCTCACAATCATGTCCCTAATCATCAGAAAAATGCAAATCAAAACCACCCGGAGGAATCACCTAACCCCAGTAAGATTAGTTCACATCCAATACAGTTTTCTGTACTTCCACAAGAGGGAGTCACTTCCCAATAAAGTCAAAATGATTTATTCTTCCTGGATGTTTTTGCAAAAGAACAGAGAAAAAAATTGTATATTCAGTTTTCCCATGTTTTTTTTGGTGAGAATGTTGGGGGCTCAGGTCTTGATCACTGGGAAGAGGGTACATGAATTCCTGGAGTTTCCTGTGCCCAGTTGGTGTAGTCAGCCACCACCATGCCCATCCCAGAGGGGACTGGGCAGTTCCAGGCTCACTCCCTGGACACGTGTCTACAAATGCCCATCATCTTCTCTCTAATGGTCTAATCTGACCCCACCGCCTTTGTGCATAGAGACTTCATCTTTATCTGCTTATCCAATCAACTGGTGGACATTATCAAGTAACCATCCCCTTGCTTATATGCCTCTTTTTCTTTTAATTCAGTTTATTTGTTGAGGAGCTTGGAAATAAAATCCTATAAAGTCAGTCTGGCTGGAAGCCCTGCGTGTAGCCAGGTGTCTCTGCCAGATCCCCACACATGCTGGCCGTGTCCAGGGCCACCAGGGTATTTCTCCACAGCGCCCTGTGTTTATTTTTTGTTGTTAATTTGTATTTAGTTTTAACTTTGTTATTCTTGGTTCTCAAAGTACTTATATGAATACTTAAAAATAAAATAATACAAAAGGTGTTATATAGTGAAAAGTACTAGTCCCTCTCTGCCCATCTCACCCACCCCATGCCCAGATGGAGGTGACTTTTAACTTTTGACTGTTCCTCCTGCTTAGTCACCAGCACATCACTAAGTAATGTGCGTATTTCATTTTTCTTATTAATTTGTGTCATTTATTATCTTTTTCTTAGGATAGATAAAAATAAAGCACACTTACCTCCTCCATATACATATGCATTTTACCTTCTCTGTTGGTCTTTATAAACTTATGTACTAGGTTTTCATATTACATTAACTAAAGATAGGAATTCTGAACTCCCCAGTTTATAAAATGAGCATATTGGTCCCTGCCCTTTGCCTCAGTCCTCTTCCCTTCCCTGCACCCAGCACCTCCCGTCATCTTTGTTCTTTTTATAGCTCCAAGGTTGGCGACATTTACACACTGTCTTGTAACCATAACTAAATCTTGTTGCTTTTCCACAGGTTTATTCTAAAATACAAAAAGCAAAAAGGAGCATTTACTTTATCATAACCTAGTAATTATCTTTTGTGGTAGAGCTAAGTAGTGCCCTGGGATTGTATTTCTTTTTGTTATACTTTTGTTTTTCCTGGAGTTTTATATTGTTTTTATTTTTTACTCAAACTATTTCATTTTATCATAGTCTCATAGCCTCACTTTGTTTTTTTCAAATTCTGTCATACATTCTTCTGTCACATGGCTTTTGCCCCCAAATAACTCTCTCTAGGTCCCTCCTCAGACCACTGCAGTCTGGACAGACCTTTCTAACCTCTGTGCTAACATCATCCCAGGATTTCCCCTCACTGCTCTCCCAGAGTGGAGGGACAGTTTCCTAGATCTTACATCATCTTCTTTCTTCATTGACTCCAACTTCTATCTGGAGTACATCCTCCAGATACTTTCCTAAGAAATGAATGTGGTAAGTAAACTCTCCCAATTCTTGAATACCTAAAAATATCTTTTCTCCCCTCACATATGTTGAAAATATTAGCAGAATGTAGAATTGTAGTTTGAAAAATCTGTTCCTCAAATCTAGGGGTACAACTTCATTGCATTTAGCATTCAGTGTTACAGGCAATAAATCAGATGTCATCTGATGCAAGTTCCTCTGGGAATCACTTATTTATTTTTTCTTTCCAAAGCTTTTGGATTTTTGAACTAATATATCTAAATGGGAGTTTTCATTCATCACCTATTTTGTCTACGACTGATACCCTGTTGCAACTACCTTTCTCAAACTCATCTATATTTTACCGAGAGCTCCAAGTCCCCCCAAAATATAAAAAGCAAAAACCTTCTCTGTGAGGTTTCTACTCTGCAGGTGTTCAGGCTGTGGCTCTCTCAGCTACACTCCCTGTCTGCTCCTGTCTTCCAGAAATGTGTTGACATCTCTTGGGCCCCTCCAGTTAGCTTTGTTATTGTAGATATATACCTGTGTTATTCCTGTATTATCATTGCAATTAGGTTCCTGTAGGGAAAAGAAATAAACAAATGTGATAAATCCACCAACTTAAATGGGAAACTTCCACTGTTTTCTTAATAACCTTCTTCTTATTTAAAAAGTGATCTATGCAGTGTAGAAAGCAATACTCACTTGTCATCACACCAGGCATAGGTAACTACTGTGAGCAATTTGAGAAATTTTCTTTTGGAATTTTTTTCTAGAAATTTACATTTGTTCTTGGCTTATTTGGGGTTTGTTGTTATTGTGTTGTTTCATTTTTAAGTAATTAAGCCATTTTCCCAGCACCATTTATTGCAAAAGTCTTTCTGTCCCCACTGTTGTGAGAAGACAGCTTTATTAAGTATTAAATTCTGGTACAAAGTACCTTATTCTGTTCTCATATAAACATTGTGCTTTAAGATTCTCCTCCCACTGCAGGTCTACTGATCCATACATCAGTAAAAAGTCACCTAGCTCTATATATGTATTACGTTATTAGCAACTTTTTGGATAAATCCTCTCTCATCATTCTTCCTTTTAAAAATCATCTTGGCTTTTTATCTATTTTTTCTTATATGTAAACTTTAAAGGGATTTTATTTGATGTCCCCCAGGAGAAATTCACTGGTCTTTCTATTAGAATCAAATTGGTTCCTGGAACCAATATTAATAACCAAAATTAACCAAATATTAAGTATTTACCATGTGTGAAGCGCCACGCAATGTGCAGAAACTTCAGGAATAAGTAAGGTAGATACAGTCTCTGTCCTCATGAATTTTAAATATAGTAGCTTCAATGTTATCTAAATTGATAATTATTTTGAAAAGTTTATCATGTTTATTCTTCTATTACAGAACCATAGTATGTTTCTATGTCTTTTTCTTAAATATTATCCTTTTGTTTCATCACTTGTGAGGTTCAATACCTTTTGTTTTTAGTCTTCTTTTAAAAATTTACTAAATATTTACAATTCTACAAAATATTTTCCCAGTATTTCTTTTCTACATTATTTTTATCACTTAATTGTAATAGATCATCAAATTGATACTTTGAAACTAGCTATGAATTGATTTTAAAGATCACCTGTTCTCACAGGCTGAGTTTTTAATTTTGAGCTCTTAAATTTACCTTCATCTCATCTCTCATCGTGTGTCATTAGAGGATGCTCCTTTTCACTTTTACTGTTGTCTCCCTTCATTCTGCACGGTCTCCCTGACACCCAGGGTCCTCTACCTCCGAAGGGAGAACTCTTCTCACACCTGAGGTTGGCCACAGGCCATTCCATTGAACCTTAAGCTCCAGTGGGAGTCCCCTCTGGCCCCTCTCTGACTTCTGGGGGGCTGTTGAGCCCTTTTCAGATGCAAATCAGGAAGATGTAGCATAACCGTGCCCACCTGGCTCAGCTGGGTCACCGTAAATTCTTCTTATGCTTTCCTTAGAATTTATAGACATGAACAATTATAATCTTCCTTAATACCCCTTTAGCAAAGGGTTGGCCTCCCAGACTTCTGGCTGGCATGACAGGGGGAAGAGGAGCGGCGCTTTCCAGCTGTGTCCCATGGCACAGGTGACACCCTGTTCTGTAGAAGCAGAACCACTTTATCAGTTCTGTCTGTGTTGGCACCTGCTTCATCAACTCCATCTCTGTTGCAGTTAGAGATTTTCAACATTAATTTCTAGTGGCTTCATGGCTTTTCATCGTGTTCTGTGTCTTTTTAGGCATTATAACACAAAATTGGTACAGGCAACCTCGGATGTGCTGCCCAGACGCCCCTGCTGCTGGAAACCTCCTGTTCATAGTATATTCTAGTTGGGACCACCAAACAGGCAGTCCCCATGTAAAATCAGCCATATCTTGGTACAGGCCATAGCCTTGGCCTCTATTACCAACCCATGACCAGTCTATTCCATTCCTTCTGCTAATAGCTTTGAAATTAAGAAAAATGGAAAACGCATAAGGTGTTAGAACTTGACTTACTGTACTCAGGGATTTCTGCTTAGGAGCAACGTCACTGAGCTGGTGAATGTTTTCTTTTCCTGCCCACTAGCATAAGTGTGGCCACGGAACTTACACTGCGTCCAAAGGGTCACCTGTCTGCGAGGTACCGCACCTCAGCCTCCAGCTGCCACCAGCGCTCCTTCCAGCTGCCGCCTTGCTAACGAGGTCCTGTCTTTGCACGTTGACTTGATTTTTCAAACATAACTACAACATATTTAGTGCTGTGTATTCCATTCCTGGAATCACTGATGCAGCTCATGGGATTAGGAAGTGTTGATTAGAGAGAGGAGTCGGGTCCCAGGGCAGGTGACACATGGGGGTGGTAGGAAGTTCTCAGGACAACTCAGGAAAAGGGTCCTCAAAGCATTTTGATGAATGACAGCTAGAAGAGGCATGTAACTTCCTAAAATGTGAATACCCACAGCACGCACCCACGCAGAGGAAGACTCCTCACGGTGTGCATATTTAAAAAGAAGTCTTCCCATGTAATCTTTATAAAGTGGCTTCAACATTTTTATTGTTTCAGGTTTTTAAAAATATTTCTCTTTACATTTCATCACTATAACATCTCTAAAGGCACCACTAGTTTTCTTTTTTTAGTTCATATTTCCCAAATGAAGAAACTGAGGATGCAAGTTGCATATAACAGCAGCTGTAGAACCAAAGCTGTGAGCTTGCAGATCTCCCAGTGAGCCTCGGTCCACCCTCAATCCAGGGGACATCCAGGCAAAGCAGGTTCACATCTGACTCTCTGAGTTTTTAGTGCCATCCTTCCTCGGTACAAAGTGCCTCATATTCTAAACTAAGAGTAAAGGTTAAAAAGGGAGAATGTAGCCCTCACTTTATTTAACTGGCATGTAGGGAGCTCAGAGCACAGTAACAGTGTGGCTGCTGCTTTGAGAGGGACAGCCCTGTCTGGAATGGTGTCCCTGTCCCCTCTCATAGGAAGCAGGCTCGCTGCTATGCTTTGTGACCAGGAGCCTGAAGCAGGAACAATACTCTTCCAACAGCTACGGAAGCCAATCACTGTTGACACCGCACATTCTCACACAGCCAGGATGACACAGCCTAATGACGCTTCTTGCAGGATTTATTTCAGAGACATCGCTGAAGAGCTCATTGCCAAAAAGAGAAGGTTTGCTCTCACCTGTTTATTTTCATTTGTAACGTGCCATATGCCAAATTAGGAAAGGGAAAACTAAAGAATAGTGTGTAGCCACACTGATCTATATGAAGAGGATCTATATACAGAAGAACTGCATAAAAACCAGCAAGGGCATGAATGTTTCCAGCAGTGAGAAACCAAAGTAACTCAGAGGAAGGCGGTGGTGGGAATAGTCATCGCAGGAGACCTTACATTTTCTTCCTGGATCTCCTGCGGGTGGACCTGTCTTCTGGCAGAGTAAGTACAGGTTGCCATGTGGCACCCCACGCACCCCAACGTGAAAGCTGCAGCCACAGGCCCTGCAGTGGTGGCTGCCACACACTCTTCCCACGACCTCCACTTGCTCACCTCTGATCAACATCCCTCCAGTGTGGACTCAAAGGCCAGTTATGACATCACTAGAAAGAAAAAGTAGTCCATGTGAGGCAAGGCCTAGACACAGAACTGGAATTACTTTTACAGAAATAAAAGAACATTTTCCTAGTAGCTACTAATACAAATATCCAGGGAGTTGACCAAATCCCACCGTTAGAAATGCTACTCTCGCCTTCAGGCAGAGAACCCACAGCAAGCACAGTTCCACGCACCCCTCCTGGTTACCTGCCTGGCCGTCACCTGAGCGAGAGGCCGCAGCCACATGGAGATCGTGCCCTTCTGTTGATCACATGCTCCTAACTTCATCAAGTTATTAAGAACTTTGATCAACGGGTAGATTTGGGGAATGGGGGAGAAGCAGCAATTTAATCTCCTGGTTCTCTGAGGTGGGCGTTAGGCATCCTGCTATTTAGTCCTTTCTGCTGAAAACAATGATTAGATGTACTGAGGTCCCTTTCCAGCCTGCTAGGAATTGTGTAGTGAATGTGCCGCCGTCTTTGGTGATGGAAGATCTTGTAAAACTACAAAGTAATCATTCTGAAAGGCAGATCTCATTATAGATATGGAGGGGTGGGTGATCAAATGAGTGTTAGCTGGCTTCTAGAACATTCTGGGAATTCACCTGAGGATATTTACTTTGGGCATTTACTTTCTCAGCATTTTCCTCTTCCTCTTGAATGTAAATTGTTTTTGGTTTTTAATTCAAGCTTTGGAGGGCTCTAGGTGATCAAATTAATTACAGTAGCCCAGTCTCCCTGGTGGTAAGTGCAGGGTAGCTCAGAACACTGCTATTTTCAGGTTTGGGCAAAATGAGCCATGTGACACCTAGGACAGCAATCCAAGTTCACCTGCAGCCCAGAGCCATGAACCAATTTCCCTGATTAGCTTGAGAGCTTCCCAGGCCTTGTCTTTAAGGAAGAGGCAGAGAGAGCTGAGCCTCCATACCGGCTCTGCTGCTTTGTCTCTGTTCCACGCTCCTTCCCAGCTCTTTCTTCATGAACTGGAGTGCTTGCCTGGCAGGGGTGTGAAAATCAGGTGGACAGGGCAGCGTCCTCCGGAGCAGGGCCCAGAGCCCCAGGGGCAGCCCCACTCGGCTCTCCCTGGGGTGGGCCCTCACAGATGAGGCTCAGAGTCTCAGCGCGTTTTACTACATGTTGGTTTCTTTGGTTGTCCTGGTGTTGAGACAGAGTTCTACCCTATGCCCTGAGCAGAGTGCAATAGCATCATAGCTCACTGCAATCTCAGACTCCCAGGCGCTGGCATCCTGCTGCCTCAGCCTCCAGAAGCCGCTGGGATTACTCCCTGCAGCACCCGACTGGGTTTTTCATTTTTTTCCTGAGTTGGAATCTCCCTCTTGCTCAGACAGGTCTCAAACTCCTGAGCTCAAGCAATCCTCCTGCCTCAGCCTCCCACAGTGCTGGGATTACAGGCGTGAGGCACCGTGCTGGCTAGGACATGTGTCCCGTCGGAGTCCTGAGTCGGTGTGTGTCCTTGATAAACCCCACTGCAGGGCCTCACAGGGAGGCCTGCCCCTGCACACCCCACGTCTAGGCCCTTCCTCTCCTGGCCCCGCCGCCCTGTGCGCCCCTGCGCCCACTAATGCCGGTGTTGGCGTGTTTTCAGGGAGTATTACATCACCATGGTGAAGTGGGCCACCAGCACCAAAGTCGCCGTCACCTGGCTGAACCGGGCGCAGAACGTGTCCATCCTTACCCTCTGTGATGCCACCACGGGGGTCTGCACAAAGGTACGGGGCCGGGGCGGTTAGAGCTGATAACGGGAAGTGTCCCGGGTGACATCGGAGTCCTCCTGAGCTGGCCCTCTGGTCGCCCGCGCAGCGCCTGTGTCTGGCTCACGCGATTGGCGCCACCTGGTGGACGAGATGAGAACTGCCGCTCACAACTGTCGCAAATGGTCCTTCCTTACCCACACTCCGGCCTCCTGGCTGGTGCTCAGAGAGAGGGCCGGCTGTGCTCCCAGGGGCCTCAGACGGACCTCCTGTGGTCAGACATGGCCAGAGGGGAGGAGGAGATGCAGACAGCAAAGAGGAAGCAGCATCTGCAGAGAGGCCTCCCCTTCAGTGAGGAAGGGAGCTGGCCCCACACCCATCCCTGGGCCTTGCCCTGCCCTCCCTGCCAGGTCACAGCCTGAGGAGCAGGTCACCTCATGTTGGGGTTAAAACTCAGTTAAAATCAATTAACACACTCAGGCAAGGTTTTGAAAAATTCTTTTTTGACCCTAAATTTTTATTTCTCAACAGAAGGGGAAAGCTTGCACACATGTATTTGTGACCTGTGGGCCCCTGAGACCGGGCTGCAGGTGTGTTCCGAGGTGGGTCATGGGGCTTGTTCTGACACTAGTGCCCTTCTGGAAGTCAGTGATCTGCCTGGAGCAGAGTCCAGTCACTCTGGTGGGCTTGAGAAAGGAAAGAGTGGATGCAGGTGGGCAGCTGAGTGCTGCAGGCGGTCTCCATGGTCCGGTCTGTAGGTCCTGCCCATGGCTTGAGGGGTGCGGGTCAGGGCCACTCAGGCCCACAGTCCTTAGGGATGGCACCATGTGCCAGGACAGGTCTGGCTGTCCTGGGCTCTCTTTCTGTTTGTGCATCTTTCCCCGAGTGCTGTGAGAACTACTTTTTACATGTGTTTTAACCCCTTTCAAAGGGTTTTGGCCTCCCAGGATTGTCACTCACAGTTGTAAACTAGAATTTTGATGCAGATGTATACACAAGTGCGTGCCCACACACATGCACACACGCACACCACTCCTTAGCACAGGGTAGCACCTGAGGTTTGCCTCAGAGGGACGCAGGCTGGGCAGTGAGGACTGTCACATGATAGAAGGGCCCTCGTTCTCCAGAGGACTCCCGCCCACTACAGATTTGTCCTCATGTCCTTGTTGTTAGGGAAGGTGGCATCTGTCTCATTGAGGACACTTGTGCTCGGCCCTGAGCCACAAACAAGACAAAGAGCGAGTGAGTGGGGATTACCTCCTCCCAGGGCGAGCCGCGGCAGATCTGTGCTCGTGCAGCGACCACGCAGGGGAAGCCAAATTGTCTTCTGAACTGCTGGTCATGGACACGGCACAGGCAAGCAGGCCCTTGTCTAATGCTCTTATTTCTTTTCAGAAACACGAGGATGAAAGTGAGGCCTGGCTCCACAGACAGGTAACTATCCTGTGGGCGTCCTGTAGTCCCCCGACCTGTTCTCAGTGCGTGGACCACAGCAGGACACCTTCACAGACTGGGCCACACAGAGCTGCCCACACCACCAGGCTCTAGTCAGCAGGGAGGTTGACTGTTCGGCTGTCCGTGTCCTCCTGGGTAGCCCCTGAGGCATTCCTGGGGAATCCTAGGGTTCCAGGAAAGACAGTGTAGAAATCCCAGCTCTGAGAGTGATCCTGGAATATTACCCATTTTGGTAAACCCAACATGATGAGTTCCAGAAGTTTCCTTGACATAATCCAGTGGTACCCCGCCCTTTGGGCACCAAAGTGTCCAGTTTCATGGAAGACAGTTTTTGGACATTTTTTGATGGTCTTCGGATGATTCATTACATCTGCACCTCAGATCATCAGGCTTTAGATTCTCACAGCAGCACAGCCTAGACCCCTCACAGTCACAGGCCCCTCACATGCACAGGTCACAGTAGGGTTCACAGTCCTGTGAGAATCTGATGCTGAGGCTGGTCTGGCAGGAGGCGGCTCTCAGGCAGTGACGTGAGTGATGGGAGCGGCGGTAAATACAGATGAAGCTTTCCTCACTCACCTGCCACTTGCCCCCAACTGTGCATCCAGGTTCCTAACAAGCCACAGACCAGAACCAGTCCACTGCCCAGGGGTTAGAGAATGCAGACCCATTCTACTATGGTAAATAAAATTAAAACATGGTTGACATTCCCGTTTATTCTCAAGGCAGTTTCCCTGAGAATCTTTCATCCCTAATTCTATGAACGTGGGGTCAAGTATGGGGAGAAGCCCAAGTAAATCACTTTGTGCCATTTTTTTTTTTTCAAATTAAACTTACACAAAAGATAAACCCCTCAGTACTGGTATTTTCTTTCTTTAATTTTCTTTTTTTGTCTTATTGCACACTGTGACATTAGAAAGAGCAGATGGGAAAGTTTTACAACCTTACTTTCTCCTTATCCTGCCTTATGGGATGAAAAGTCTTTCAAAATACTGTGGGGGAATCAAACCAGACATGAGCCTCAGGAGTTATGGCAGAGAGGCACAAGTTACTTCTCCAGTGATATAGTAGATTTTATTTGTCAACAGAAAAGAAACCAGACTCTGTAAAATCATTGAAAGAGGTTTATTCTGAGCCTAATTCGAGGACCATGACCCAGAACCACACCCAAGGAGCCTTGAGCAAGTGGATTCGCTGTGGTGGGGTTACTGTTTGGTCGTACACATTTCAGGGAGACAGGAATTACTGCTAAAGTTGTAAATCAATACATGGAAGGCATACATTGGTTTGGCCCCCAAATGTAGGACATCTCAAAGCTGTGGCTTACAGCGTATAAGTGGGTTTAAATATTCCTTAGTTGACAATTGGCTGGAAGAGTAAGGCTTTGTCTAATAGACCAGGAGTCAGTGAAAAGAAGTGCTGAGTAAGATAAAGGTTTGTTTATAGAAGCAACCCAAGCGCTTATCAACCCATGAATGGATTAACAAACTGTGGTATATGATGTGTACCATGGAGTACTATTCAGCCATAAAAAAGATGGAGACTACATCTTTTGTGTTTACCTAGATGGAACTGAAACACATTCTTCTTAGTAAAGTATCTTAAAAATGGAAAAAATATATATCCAATGTACTCAATACTAATATGAAACCAATATATAAGCAATTATATGCCCACATGAAAAAAACAACGTAAGTAGAGACTAGCAAGGGGAAGGAAGTGGACGAAGAGGGGGGTGGGAAGAGGGCGGGGGATTGGGGGGGTATCTCCTAAGGTGCACTGTGTGAGAGTGTTCAGCACGCCCCCTGGTGGGTGGGGTCTCACCTAATGTGCACAGTGTGAGGGTGTTCAGCACGCCCCCTGGTGGGCGGGATCTCACCTAATGTGCACAGTGTGAGAGTGTTCAGCACTGCCCCTGGTGGGTGGGGTCTCACCTAATGTGCACAGTGTGAGGGTGTTCAGCACGCCCCCTGGTGGGTGGGGTTTCACCTAATGTGCACAATGTGAGGGTGTTCAGCACGCCCCCTGGTGGGTGGGGTCTCACCTAATGTGCACATTGTGAGGGTGTTCAGCACGCCCCCTGTTTGGTGGGGTTTCACCTAATTTGCACAATGTGAGGGTGTTCAGCACGCCCCCTGGTGTGCGGAGTCTCACCTTATGTGCACAATGTGAGGGTGTTCAGCACTCCCCCTGGTGGGCGGGGTCTCACCTAATGTGCACAATGTGAGGGTGTTCAGCACAGCCCCTGGGTGATGGGCTCAATGGCAACTTGAACTTCACCTTAGAATTGAAGGCAATGTAACCTAAACATTTGTACCCTCATATTAATTTGAAATTTTAAAAAATGGAAGGTGAGGATAAGTCATTTGATGTGTGAAGTTGTTAGAAATTTTTCTTTTGGCAAAGCAGCTTTTTTTCTAACAATTTTTATTTTTTAGAGCAGTTTTAGGCTCACAGAAAAATTAGGCAGAAAGAACATAGATTTTCCGCAAACAGCAAAACCTCCCTCATTACCTCCTCCACCAACATCCATTTGTTACGATAGATAAACCTACGTTGATACATGGAAATCACTCAAAGCCCACAGTTGACGTTAGAGTCCACCCTGGGTGGTACATAGTCAATGGCTTTAGACAGACAAATGCACAATGAACGCATGTACCATTAGCAAACTAGGTTTTCATCAAAAGTTTGTGCATCCTGATATTTTAAGGAGTCGATAACCTTAAGGTTTGCTTTTAATCAAAAAAGGCGATGAAAATTAAGTAAAGGATTCACGCTTCTCCATTCTTGTGATGCTTTACTAAGAATAAGCATGAATCCTATGTATTTAATTTTGATATGAGGACATTAATGATAATTAATGACATAGTGGGGGTGGGGGAAAGGGAGAGCAGAGAGAGAAAGAAGGAGGGGGGGAAAGGAAGAGCAGAGAGAGGGAAGGAGTGAGAAGGGTGGGCCTTGGTGTGTGCCACACCTTTTAGGGGCAAGACACAATTTTAAGAGGGACTTTACCTAACAAATGCAATCAGTGTAACCTGGTTTCTTGAACCCTCAATGAATCCTCAACAATACATTTAAAAACAAAAAAAGAAAAAGAAAAAGAAGTAAAGGCAAAGATGGCAAAGAAAAGAAGAGAAATAAATATGAGCAAAAATCCTCCCCAAAATCACTAGGAAAATGAGGAGGAATAGATAAAGCAGAGAAGAGAAGGAAAAAGCCACAACAAAGTAACTTCTTTACCTGCTTTAATTATTGCCAGGAGTGACATGGATAACCTGAAAATCCTAGGAAAATTTACTATGGATCAGATCTAGGGAACTATAAAGCCACCACTTTCCCATATGAAAAGCAAACATAAGTCAAAAACCCTTTATGGAGATACATGTGCTGCAGGTCTTGTAAAAAGAAACTTTAAAAATTCATATCAAAAATATAGCATGTGAGTGTGAACATTATGTTAGCACCAAAATAATACAGAAATAAGCTTAAACATGTTCTTGTTTCCTTTTAAGTTCTATGGTATTGGCAAAGCACAATTAAGTGCACAGCTTCAAGAGTTTTTGTAAAATGAACACGCTTGTGTAACTAGCACCCAGAGTGAAACCAAGAATGGTATCTGTACCGTTGTATGCAAAATGCTTCCCCTGCGTAAAAATAATTTGCCTTCAAACATGTTAGGTTAGTTTTCTAACTGCATACAAATGGAATTACGTACAAAGTGTATTCTTTTCAATTCTGACCTTTCCCCCTGGTGTTAGATTTGTAATGCCATCTATATTGTTGTGTGTGACATTATCAGTGTTGTACTGTATTTTATTGTGTGAGTCTGACACAAGTCATTCATAGATTTTGCCAATAATCAGACCCTACATTTTTAATATGCATAATTACTTGTAGTAAAAGACTTTTAATTTTTTATATGCATTTATTTTTATAAGAGATTTATATGAGGAAAAAACATTGTCCTATAAATACTGCTTCTTAGTTAGATGAATTCTTAAATAGTCTATGATTAGGAGGGGAAGTTAAGTTTTCTTATCCCAAAACACGGACACACACACACACACACACAAGGGTTGAGTGAAATAAAAGGAGTAGCTTGGATCTGTAAGTTGAATGAGTAGTGTGAGAGGGCAAGTAGGGATATCAAGCCATGTTTGTAACCAAGTAAGTTAAGCCTATGTTGAGGAAAAAGATTTCTACCAACATCACATTCTCCGAAACACAAATGTATGGCAGACAATTATGACTGTTAGGAAACCCATGGGTGTATTAGAAAATGACTTCTTAAATCTCTAGAAAAAGCAGTAAAGTTTGGTTCATTTTACATTTGTATCTGTGTCACATTGCACGCACACATGTGAGCACATGTACCACAGGATGAGACTCAATTGTTTATAAAACCTACCTGTGCCCAATCCACGAAGGAATGAACGTGAGTCAGACAACGACCACTTTGCTTTAATTGGAAGAAAAGATCTATATGACAAAATACCTACCTAATACCTCATAGCATACAATTAACCAATAAAAAGTGTGCATTTATGCAGGTTTCTTATATAAAAATGTACATTGCACTTACTTAAGAAATCTGCGTGCCGTTTTTAACCTTTTGATCTACTCTCCCTCCCATTGGGTCGCAGCAATAAAGACTTGGATTGATGACTAATTACTCCTGTGGACTGGCCGATTCCTATTCTGCTCTGTTCAGGCACCACTTATGCTCCAGCTTAGCCTAGAACATGCAATCAGACTTAGCTCATAGGGCCGACTCATCTAAATGGAAGTTGGAAATTTGCTTACTCCCCAACTTCATTACAATGAATCTGGGTTTAATTTGCATCCCAGTGACGTCAAATGTGGCTGTCTCTGAAGCTTGAAATGGGCAGAATCCCCCATCTCCTTTTTGCCTTTTTGTTTGTATATTTGTGTGTGTGGTTTTTATTTTTGGTGGGGCGGGGGGGATATATGCATAGCTTAACACAAATTTCATCATTATGGATAAGATATTACTAAGTCCAATAATAAAATCAAATGTTATTCTATTTTACCTTCCCTTTCTAAGGATTTAGAGTTAGAATGAAAATAAAACTTACTCTGTTGCAGATCAAGTAAGTTTTATAATACTGTGGGGAAAATGATTTTTTAATAATGTGTATACATTCCTAACAGTGTTTCTTTTGGCCTCAGTGATAATTTTGTCCTCTTTTGGAGAGAAGTTAATTAGGTGTAAGTTTATGAATCAACTCACTCCTGAATATTTACCCTGCTTTAGCCAAAACATTGTCCCAATTCTTCAATTACTTAGAGCTATATAGAGGGTGTTAAAGAAAAATATACAATTTCCAGAACTAAATGAGTGAAGGAGGAAGCTGAATATAAATAGGGAATTTTTCCTTCTCTCTTTAAGAATTAACATGGGAGAGAGGAGATTCTTTCCAATTACATAAATGTCATGAACCTTGTCTAAATCTGGGCATTTGTCACAGAGTCTGGAAGGGGGATGCGACATTGTGGGTTAATCTCTGGGTGACCAAAGGATTTCATGTTTGTCTAGTCCTTGTGCTCACCTTGTGTGTGAGCTGATATTATTGACTAAACGAATGTGATCTTTTCCACTTGTTCTTTGCAAATACAGACGTTTACTCAGCTACATTATGATCAAGGAATATGTGAAAATATGTAGATTAAAGCTATTATCAAAATAATTATTTAAAACTTTCCCCTAAAGTCTCTAGAAAATTGAAGCAATGCTATTTAAAATATTCCTTCAGTCACGTACATTGTTTCCTGTGGTCTCCATTTCACTGGGAAGTCATTAGTGTATCCACGGAGAAGGCTGGATTTTTACCTCTTCTTTCAACTCAGCTGGTGCTGACACCATCCAGAAATATGGGTGCTAGAGAGCTGGGAAGCCATATTTCCTTTCTGGGTTTATGTTCTGAAGGCTGCGGCCACCAGTTAAAAATCTAAAACCCAGTGCATCAACGTCATTTCATTATTCCCACAAAATCTTCAAAACAGAAGAAATGACTTGTTCCTAATGCACAATATCGAAAGTTATCTAGGAAAACTCAGAGGTAGATGATGACTTGAAAGCTGGAAGCTGGAGTCATCTGAAGACCTTTCCAGTCACATATATGGCTCGTGGCCTGGGTTGCTTGGGCTGCTTCCAAGAATACCTCAATACGGCCTCTTCCTATAATGTGGGGTCCTCCAGGCACGGCGGCTTCACAGTAATTAGAATCTTTACGTGGTAATTCATGTTTCCATCTGTAAAAATTTAAGTAAAAAGGGTGAAAATTGATTTCCTTTATGATCACATCTCCTAAGTCCCATAGGATCACGTCCACTATGTTCTATCTGCAAACATAGTTACAAGCCCACTCAGAATTATTCGAAACTGCCAGTCATGTATGGCAAATATTGAAGATATTTTCTACATGTACTCATACACTTATAGTATCCTTTGCTCATTAATATTGTCTGAGGAATTTGTTATACATCTTTTCAAGACATTCGAAGACACTAAACTAAAACCAGTCTTCAGGCTAAATGAGCTTGTAACAATAAATATTTGAAAACTAAAAATGTATGCTTCAGTTTTACTCTAGACCAAGAGAGTGTCCAGCCTAATTGAACTAACCAGCCAGTTGTTCACTGAATTATTACACAAAGTCTACTGATTTATTTTGTACTTTCACAGTTGAGCAAAATTTGGCTTTTGTTTTTTCGACCTGTAGTTTCCATCTTTCTTGCAACTTACTTCATCTGAAATGAAAGGGAATTACCTATGTTTACAGCCAAACATTTTTGAAAATCCCCAAGACTACGTAGTCATTACTGGACTTATTCTACTTTGACATTTTAGTCAAGATTAGATACTGGCTCAAAAAAAAGCATAAAATATTTACTTACAATTTATATACCACTTAATACCATTTACTTACTAGTTACATGTCAATTAATTTTTTGTCTCAATGGCAATGATAATAATTATTTACCTAAGAAAATCACAGAAAGCTTTCTTTGAGTTCCTGGGTTATTGAATCTCTAGGGAGATAATATTCCAGTTTTAGTGGGTATTACAATCCTTGAGGTCCTATTATTTCTTAAGCATAACTGTAACATCATGGCCTAGAATGATTAGGTTTGAGAGATTTTTTATTTCCCAAAATGCCACATCTGAAATTTCAACACAGCTTCTCTGAGTGATGTCCTTATGTTGCTATGATCACAATGAAAAAAAAAAATGGAGTGAAATATTTGGAACACCTTATCTCTCAGGCTATTTGATACCCTGTATGAGTATGTGAAGTGTGGGGACAGGAACAAGAGAGGTGGAAGCAAACACATCACTATTATTAGTGCCATCATGTGGGATTTTTTTGCTTTTTTTCCCTTTATTTCAGAATCTTACACAGGTGTACAACTTTTCGTTAGACAGTTTGCTCTGCACCTATTGAGTCAAAGTTATAAGGGTGTCCCTAACCCAGGTAGTGTGGACTGCACTTGTCCACTTCCCCTCTCCTATCTGCTGTATTTTCATTGAGTTTACTTCCATACATGCACATAAGTATTGGTCAATTAGTTCCAATTTAGTATTTAGTACACGTGGCATTTGTTTTTCTATTCTTGTGATACTTTACTTAGGAGAACGGTCTCCAGTTCCATCCAGGCTGTTACAAAAAATACTAGATCATGAATTTTTATGGCTGAGTAGTATTCCGTGGTATACACGTACCACATTTGATTAACCCATTTGTGTGTTGCTGGGCACCTGTGTTGTTTTCATATCTTTACAATTGTGAATTGTGCTGCTATAAAAAATTCATAACCATGTTTCTTTTTGATAAAATGACTTTTTCCCCCCTTTGGGGAAATAGCTAGCAGGAGATACTGATCAAATGGTAGGTTTACTTTTGTTCTTTGAGGTGTCTCCATACTACTTTCTGTAGAGGTTGCACTAGTTTGAAATCCCACCAACCGTGCACAAGATCTCCTTTCTCTACATATGTGTCACCATCCAGTGGCACCTGTGGCTCAGTGAGTAGGGTGCTGGTCCCATATGCCAGAGGTGGTGGGTTCAAACCCAACCCTGGCCCGCCCCCCAAAAAAATACTGTAAAAATAAATAAATACATAAAAATCACTTTTAAAAATATATATGTATATGTCACCATCCACTATTTTGAGACTTTTTGATAACAGCTATTCTCACTGGCATTAAGTGATATCTCATGGTGGGTTTGATTTGCATTTCTAATGGTTAGAGATGTTGAGCATTTTTTCATGTGTTTATTGAAAAGTTTCTGTTCATATCTCTTGCCCACTTTTTAATGTGGATATTTGATATTCTCTTGATGCTTTTCTAAAGAATTTTATAGATGCTAATTATCAGCCCTTTGTCAGATGGACACGTATAGCATGCAAATATTTCCTCCCATAATCCAGGTTTCTATTTGCTCTATTGATTGTGTCCTTGGCTGTCTAGAAGTGTTTTAATGTGACCAGGTCCCATTTATCTATTTTTGCTGTTGCTATAATTGCTTTTAGGGTCTTCGTCATAGATTCTAGGCCTAGGCCAATATTGATAAAATGTCTTCCAACATTTTCTTCTAGAATTCTCATAGTTTCATGTCTTAGGTTTGAATCTTTATCCATTGTGAATTAATTTTTGTGAGTGGTGAATAGCACAGATCCTGTTTCAGTTTTCTATATGTGGCTGTCCAATTTTCCCAGCATCCTTTATTGAATAGAGATTACTTTTCCAGTCTATGTTTTTGTCTGCTTTGTCAAAGATCTGATGGGAATATGAGGATGGCTTCATCTCTGGTTTCTCTGTTCTTATCTGTGTCTCTGTTTTCAAGCCAGTGCCATGCTGTTTTGATCACTATGGCTTTGTGGTATAGTTTGAAGTTTGGTAAATTGATGCTTCCCAATTTGTTCATTTGCTTAAGGCAGCATTAGCTATTTAGGGTCTTTTCTGGTTCCATACAAAGCATATAATTATTATTTCTAGATAACAAAAAATGGTATTGATCTTTTAACAAAATACTTAGGAATATACTTAACAACGAGGTGGAAGAGCTCTATAGGGAGAATTATGGAACATTTAAGAAAGAAACCATGGAGGATGCAAACAGATGGGAAAATGTCTCATGCTCATAGATTGGCAGAATCAACATTGGTAAAATGGCTTTCCTACCCAAAGTGATTCACAGATTCAATGAAATCCTGTTTTTGTGCTTTAATGGACAGTTTTATGATAATTATCTTTAATTTTCTTTACAATCTAATGTTTGGCATCTTCTCATGTCTAACTTAGAAAGGGATTTATTTTGAAAATCAAACCAGCTTTGTCTACTCAAGGGAATCAAATAGTTGAGCTTTATTCAGCTTATTTAGATCCAAAATCACTTTACTCTTCATTGAAAAAATATGTCAGGTGTTTGATTCCCCTTCAACAACATTTTTACTGATGACTAACTTCAAAGATGAAAAAGATAACGTTTAAACATGCCAAGGGCAACTATGGGAGCCCTGACTAAACTGTTCATATACTCTCCCATTCTTATGCATTCCTCTCATATATTTCCAGGTCCCCAAAGAGCCTCTCATTGCTACTATGCAAGATTTATCATGTCTAGGAGCAGACACCAGCATTACTATTATCAGAACAGGGAGCTTAGACAGAACCAAGGACATGGGCTTAATAATGGATGTGTGAGAGTGAGGGTGAGAAAAACAACAAGGATTAGTCCAGACCATCTACTGTGTGAGGAAATGGGTAAAAGTAACGACATTTTGTAAGACAAGTTAGGATGAGGGGAGGATTATAATCTGGATGGAATATCAACAGTTTATCTATGTTTACTTCACTATAGTAATAACAGAAGCAACAATAGATAACATGCGTTGAATACAGAGGGTGCCAAGAAAAGCTATACAAATTTCAAGAAAGGAACAACCTGCATTAAATTGTAATACTCAATATATACCAATAACAAAAGATAAATACAAGTCGCATTTGAGCAGATCTTATAACTGCCAAAGTCAGACATGTCTTGAGTATATTATAATTGTAGTATAGTTTTTTCCTTTCTTAACATGTATGTACATTTTTGGAACCCTGTGTATGTACTAAATGACAAATGGCCAGAAGTTTACCATGTGTGCTTGATTCAGGTACCAAGATTACTCCCATTTTTCAGATGAGGCAACCAGGGTTTATGAAGGTTAAGTGAGATACCAAAGGAACTGTGAGTTGAAGTCAGGTAGTTTGATATAAGACACCTTGTCTTCCCTTTGTAACACTGTGTTCTATCTGACTCTTGGGTTAATACCGCCACTGGAAGCTGCTATATTATAGTTGGATATGTAGACCCTCAATTTCAATTTCATTACACATAATGCAGTGTGACTTGGTCCAGGCACTTTTCTGTCTTAAGTCTCAATGTTCTCAATTATGAAATGAAGGGAAAGTACTTACATCTGAAGACTTGTTACTAGGAGTAAATGAGATAAAACAACTAAAGGGCTTATTCCTCCTCATAAGGTATAATAAATTAATAAGCTATCAATATAATAAGCATGTGTCACAGACTTGTTGGTGCCCTGCCCAGATACACAAATCTATTTTACAGGCTGATAAAGACTTGCACCTGTAACCTTCTACGGAGGGTCCCCTTTGATTAAAAATGCCTCCAGGTTGCAACACCGCTTCCTGGACAGCCAAGGAATGGGGATTAGTGCAGGAGCACAAACGTTGTGCCCACTTGCCTTCAGGAAATACAAACTCTGCAATGTCATTTATACTCCAGAGGTCCCCGTGGATCACCTGCAATCTTTGCTTAGTTTTTCCCTGTTCCCTACTTTTCTTCGTTTACTCTTCTACTTTTCTCTTGCAAACATTCCCATTATATGTTACCTCCATGGAAAACTATCCCTCAGGTCCTGCTTCTAGGAAAACCAGCAAAAACAGTATGTCTAAAGGATGGATCAAAAAGCCTGGAGAGATTTTTGAGGACATTAGCATATTGATCCTTTTTAAAGCAATAAGGATGAATAAGGTAGACTAAGAAAAATGTATAAGGAGAGAGGTAGAATAAAGCAAGACTCAACTCAAATTCTTCCTAAATGTGCTGGGAAGAGAAGGTGGAAGAGGTAAAGGAAACTGAGAAGTGCAGAGAATTAAGAAGCAACCCAACTAAGAATGAATCATAAAGCACGTACAACAAGGACACTGTGGAGGGAAGCAGCTGGCCAGGAAGAGGCCCAGAATTAAGGAGGACGGGAAGGAGCATGAACTCCAGAGGGGGTGACTTAGCAAGTAGAGGGAGGCCTGCCTCAACTGGACAGGAGCTGAAATCGATGAGATTCGATAGATCATTAGATCAGCACAGCGACAGCAGGAGCATCAGCATGGTGACACCAGTTATCTGCTCCACGTCCAATGGAGACATTCCATGTGCCCAAGGGCAGCTGCACATGTTCATTGTAACTCAGCTGAGGAACCCCAGGCCCAGGGCTCAGCCCTTTTGTGCCCAGAGAATGCAGGTAATAAACAGGAGGCATACATTAGTCACGATAGGGTCACCTTGACTTACTAAATCGCTTATACAATTCGCTTCAAAAAATGGCTCACAGTTGGAGAAAAGTTTGACCTTACAGTCTGGTAGCCCCAGGAAGGATGTGTAGGGACCCTGGAAGATATTGGGGGACAGTCTCTTACTACCAGCTCAACAATCCCGGACTCTCAGTAGCAACAAATGAAGTAGCAGAGCGTGTTACTGATTTAAAACAATCAGCTGGGGTCCTCAGCCAAGGCAGTAACATTAAAAAGATGGTAGAGCCAGTTAATAAAGCAATGGTAAAGACAATCATCAAAGCAACAAATGCTAGGCATCCTTTTTAACTTTACAATATTTTTGCTTCTTATGTAGATGTAACATTTATACCTTCCTTCTGTTCTAGGCTCAAAATACTTCACAAGAATTTCCTTCCTTTTTAAACACGTAAGGTATTAGAACGTTTTTTTCTTCAAAGATTTGTGAAATACAGAAAATACCAAGAGCGGAGAGAAGCATCCAAGCCCAGCAAGATCACATCTATCTTTGAATATCTGGCGATATGCTGGAAATTCTTCCCTATGAGGGGCTCTTCAGTTGACTCCTGGGGACTGTCTTCAAGTCCTTTCAGCATCCTTCAGCTTTAAAGCCCTCTTAGCTCTGAGCTGGAAGAGAGCTCGTAGATTCCTGGTGGAACCTACAAGAAATCCTTGATTTACTATTTAGGGCACTGTCTTCCCGTAGCATGCACTGGCTCCAGGGGTTAGAGAACAGGACCTCCTTAAGTGAAGTCCACATTAGAGAAGGTATTTAGAAAATGATTCTGAGGAGTCAGCAAAGATTGAATGCTGTCCTTTTTTCTCACTCTCACCCCAGCTGTTTTCCACTGATCATGATTCTTTTGCTTCCCTGACACTGCTCCCTACCTTGAGTTTCTCTCCCTGATCACATTGCTCTGCCCTCTGTGCCATTTCCCTGATGATGCAGGGATGGCTCAGACGAAACTACTAAAAACTCAAGCCTCCCTTTATCTTGTGAGTTCAACTGCTGCTGGGGCAGAGAGGGGTTTTTAAGTAAGATCCTTTCTAGAGTGGCTTTATGAGTCAATTAAAATGTCAGCTTGTCGTTCTGAACCCACCTTCTGTTGGAGGCTAAAGTAAAAGTCTGTACACAGTCCCAGAGACAAGGCATGCATGTGAGGACAGCAAAGGGAGGCGGGACATTGCTGCAGATCCGAGGGTGGGTGCCCTTGGAAATGAGGCATTTCTCAGAGCCTCTGTTGCATTTCAGGAAGGAGAGAAATCAAATACGAGATTGGTGACCTGCACACTGACCCCCCAAATCAATGGCCATGGATATTAGCAGCTTTAAGAAGAGTGTGAACCCAGAATTTACCAGCCAGGACTAGCACCGAGTTATAAAAGTAACTCACTGATCCCACCAATTACCCTCCCTCCACCC